>BJCO01363476.1:0-16842 GCA_018326465.1 Flaveria floridana
AATTAACCATTTAATTGCATAAGTAGTAATACTCTCATTAATATTATTTGGTGTTATACAACTTATTTAAATAACACTTATAATAATATTATTGAACAAAATATACCAATAAGTTGTTCATTCTCATATGCAACTTATTTAGAAAACCCTTTTTCTAAATTGGTGAAAAATATTTAATTGCATGATCATATCATCAATTAAATATTAATTGGTGTTTGCTAAGCTTGTTATTGGGTATAACCCGACTTGGATCATAACGTACTAACCACATCAATATTCTACGTGTCTTGGGCACATTGAATCCTACAGAACCAGCATCAAGTCATTCCCTGTTCCTTTGATGAAGAGAGTTCCATCTATAGTACCCCTCTTGTTGCCATGCTGACAGAGATACTGAGATAGTGTCTCATACCACTCCTTTGAAGCTTGGTGCAGCCTATAAAGAGATTTATCAAGCTTGAAGACATAATCAGGATGATCTGGGTCTACAATGCCAGTTTGTTTGTTTGACATACACCAATTCATCAATCACCCCATATAAAAATGCACACTTGACATCAAGTTGGTAGACCTTGAAGTCCTTGGATGCAGCAAATCCTAGGAATATCCTAACAACTTCAAGTCTTGCTACAGGAGCAAAGACATCAGTGTAATCAATTCCTTCTTCTTATGTGTACCCTTGAACAACTAGTATAGCCTTGTTCTTGATGACAAGTCCTCAATCATCTTTCTTATTCTTAAACACCCATTTGGTTCCTATGATTGTCTTCCCTTGAGGAAGAGGACAAAGGCTCCAAACCTTTTGTCTCTTAAATTAAAGCAGCTCCTCTTGCGTTGCTTCAACCCAACTTCCATCCTTCAAAGCCTTATCAACTTTCTTTGTCTCTATCTGGGACAAGAAACAAGAGTATAAACAAACATTTTTGTTATGGGTTTGTCCTCTTGTTCTCAGCCCCTTATCAACATCTCCAATGATGTTTGTGGTGGGGTGTGACTTATGGATCCTAAGTTAAGGAATCACAGCTAGTTGATTAGACAGATCTAAATTTGAGAAGTTTAGATCTGCTAATAAATGTCTCCCACCACGTGAGCATAATTATCAAGAGAAGCTTGATCCAATGAGTGTGTGATATTATTGATGTTGTCTTTAATGGAGTGGTTGTTAGCATCAAGAAATTCTTGAACACTGTCCCCACTACTATGTCCTCCTATATTTGAAGTTCCTTCATTTGTGTTTTGTGCCTCTGAGCTGGAATTTTTAGGCACTTCAGATGTATCAGCTTGATTTGTTATTGTTGTGCTGATAGGGACTTCACTTGCCGGGTTAGATACAACTAGAGCTGAAGAAGTATTCTTGCTTGGTCTTCTCAGCTCAAATCTTGGGTCAGGATCTTCTGTTGATGTATTACCTGTAGGTCCTAAAACATCTTCACAAGATTTGTTAAAACAGTTGGTAACTAAATTAAGATCAAATAGTCAATCAGGACAAGAACCTTTCACACAAGAAGTGTGCTCATTGAAGATCACATTGGCTGATTCTTTAACTACTCTAGTTTTGATATTGTATACTCTATAAGTCTTAGCTTCCGAAAAGTATCCAATAAAGTGTCCATCATCTGATTTCTTAGCAAACTTGGCTACTTGCTCTTTGGTATTCAAGATGGTACAGGGACATCCAAATAATCTGAGAAAACCAATAAAAGGTCTTCTTTTATGCCACAGTTCATAAGGAGTCTTACCATGAGTCTTGACTACTAAAACTCTGTTCTGCACATAGCAGTAATGTTAGCTGCCTCTGCCCAGAAAGTGATAGGCAGTTTAGAGTCAGACAACATGGTTCTTGCAGCTTCAATAAGTATCATGTTTCTCCTCTCAGCAACACTATTTTGCTAAGGAGTCCCGGGGGCACTATATTGTCTTGTAATACCCTTTTCATCACAAAATGTGTCAAGGATTTGGTCTTGAATTTAGTTCTTTGATCACATCTTAGGATCTTGACCTTGTGATCACTTTGATTCTCAATTTTCAGAATAAAGTTCTTCAAGATCTCAGGAGTTTCATCCTTAGTTCTAAGGAAGAAAACCCAAGTGAATCTTATGAAATCATATATGGTCACTAAACAGTATTAGGTCCTTCATAGACTTATTACACTGGTAGGGCCAAAGAGATCCATGTGTAATAAGCGTAGGGGAGTAGTGATAGAGTTCTTTTCCTTTGTCCTGTGAGACACCAAGTGTTGTTTCCCTTTTAGGCATGCAACTCAATGATCATCACTTGTAAACTCTTTCTTTGGCATTCCAGTTACCAAATCATTCTTAATTAATTTGTTCATTTTCTTAAAGTTTACATGGCACATTCTTTTATGCTAAAATCAAAGACTCATCACTATTAGCCTTAGATTGAAAGCAAGAAACTTCTCCTGAAGGGGATGTTTCCTGCAAATCCATCTTGTACATGTTCCCTTTCTAGGGTGCTAAAAAAAGGATATGCTCTTAAGGAATGACCATCCTAGGCTTGAGAACAATGCACTCATGCTCAGTGAAGAGCATGTTATGCCTCTGGTCATAAAATTGGGATACATTTAGTAAATTGTACCCAAGCTCCTTAACAAAGTTTACCTTCTAAATGTTGAGCTTACCATTTATAACCCTGCCCCTTCCTGTAATGTAACCTCCAACATCTCCTCCAAAAGCAACTGACCCTCTATCAATTCTTTCAAAGTTTTAGAGCAAAGAGGCATTGTCTGTCATGTGCCTGGAACAGCCATTGTCAATAATCCATACATTCTTCTTGGTCCTCAGTTATTCCTGAACAATAAAAGATAGTTAGTTATATTTGAAAACCCAAGCCTTAGTGGTCTTGGGCTCTTCAAAATGAACTAAAGACAATGCAATAGTAATTGATCCTATACTGAGACTTTGGGGATCATTTGTTGTTGTTAATGAAGAATTCTTAGTCACATGGTCTTCCTTTATCTTCCACACCATCTTTGGAAGATTAGACTTGACCTTCAAAGCTTCAAAAGTTTTTATAACTTTGGAAGTTTTGGAGACTGATCCTTCAGAAGATCTTGCTTTCACTACAGCAAGCTTCAGTGCTTTCAAAGCATTCCTTTCTTCTGAGACCAAATTTCCTTCCGAAGGCAATTTTTCATTTGTCTTCATTTTCATTTTAGAGCTTCCAAAAGAAACACAGATTTCTTCTGAAGCCTTCTTCTTCTTGCTTCTCTCAGAAGTCTTCTTCCTTGTTATGTTGACAGTACTTTTGGGATTGTAGAAACAATCCTTAGCAAGATGAGAAGTACTGCCACACATAATGTAGTCAATTTGCTTTTTTTAAGGGTCTTCTTTTGAATGAAAGACTGAGTTTAATCATTTTCCATTGCCATCCTCATCCTTTCAGATGTTGTAGCAAGCTTCCTAGGGTGAGGCTCGCTTTTGGAGGTTGATGGTTCGTGTTGTGTAGCAGTGTTGCATAGCTGATCAGCCTTCATTTCCTCACAGGGATGAGTTGTACATGAACTTGAACTCTTAGTACTAGAGTTCAAAGTTGTATCCTCAGTCTTTACCACTTCAAAATCTATAGAGATAAAAACTTGTTTCTGCTTGGAGTTAAAGGTGGCCTTGATCTCTTAAGCTCTCTTTGATCTTCTCTTGGCTGCTCGGATCAAGTGCTTTCTCTTGGATTTTGTCATCCCTGACTTCTTCCACTCCTCAGGAGAATAGTGACCCTTGTTAGGATGATCTTCTTCACTCTTCCCAGATATATCCTTCATTATCTCCTCTTCATCCTCTTCATCACTAGGATCTATGGATGGAAGCTCATCTTGACTAGTTCCACACCTGGGATATCTTACAGATAATAGAGTGTGTGAAGGAGCTATCTCACTAGATCCCAGTCCCTGTTTGTTTTAATAACACACTTTGGAATACAGGGATGAGGATATTATGTTATTGAAGGTCTCTTCTTCAAGAACATATTTCTCTGCCTTGGCTTTGTCGATCACTAGCTCAGCCTGGCACTCAGTTAACTTAGTGATGAGAAATTTGATTTGAGTTCTGTAGTTGGTACGCTCATGTTTAAGAATTGAAATGGTTTTCTTTAAGTCTTCTATTTTTAACTTATACTCATTTTCAGCTCTTTTGAAATCAGATTTTAAGATGTTTAAGGACTCAAGATCATATCTCATCTCTAGGTTATAGGACCTATATCTATTTACTTTAGCAATGCACTCTGGGGTACAAAGATGTTCTGATACCTTAGCTTCATCAAGATCTGCCATCAGTGCTTTGTTTGGAGACATATTATCTACCTGGGAACTCCAATCAAAGCCTCCTTCTTCCACAGCAACTGCAGCTTGTTGCTTGGGCTTCTTAGTGTGTGGAGCTCCCTCGGTGTAGTTTGGATTGGGTTGTGCCTGACCACCATTTGTCTAGGGTGCCTTGCCCTCCCTAGTAAAGTGTACCATCTAGTTACAGTTGTAACACTTCACTTTGCTCTTGTCCAGCCCAAACTTTCCACTAGATACATTGCTAGGAAATGTTATCCATGTCCTCTTGTAGAATTTCATGGCTCTATGAGTGAGGAGAGCCATTTATTGAACAATTTCCATATATTCTAGATCATCCGAATGGATACAGTCTAAATCTTCAAGGGTGAAGAAAAAGTTTCCTGTGCTTTTATCATGAGACACAATGGCTTGTAATGAGCTTGTCTCTTGGAATGGGCTTCCTTGGATGTAGCTCTCCCTTTGAGCAAGAGATGAAATTATGTTGTGGTTCTCTATAATCCCTTTCAACCACATGCAGGGAAGAACTCTGTTGATTGCTAGAGTTTCCAGGTGGATTTTGCATGTTCATCTCCATTTGGTAACATTGAGAATGCCATACAACTCAGTGAGAGTGAGGGTCTTGAGATTTTCAGTCCTCTTAATAACCACATAGAAGTGTGTCCATTGTCTAGAAAGAGAGGACATGAACTTTCTCACAATATCCGTGTTCTCCAGTTTCACTCTAACATCCACCATAGTGTCCACAACCTTAACATACCTGAAGTATTGTTGAGTCATGGTTTCACCTATTTTGAATGTGAAGCTCTCAAACTGCTACTTTAGAAGGTCTTTCTTGTTTTCTTTGGCTTCAGTAGACCCTTTGTACATCAACTTCTGTGCATCCCAGGGCTTCTTAGCAGTTTTGCACTTCTTAAAGCCTTTGTAGATGGCATTTGGAAGAGCAGTTTGGAGAGCAGTCATGGCTTTCTGATCTACATCTCTTCTTTTTCTATCTTCTTTAGAGTAGTCAGCCACTTCCTTTGAAATCATGCCACCTCCAGCAGCAGCTGAAGAGGTGCATGGAATGTAAGGTCCGGTAGTAACAAACACCCACATCCTACTGTCTTATGAAATGATAAAGCCTTCCATTCTTTAACACCAAGTATCAAAATCATCAGGAGTGATCAGTGGGGACTTTATCATGGTACCGGTTTCCATATCAAACTTAGATGCTTCCATTTAAGATGTTAAGTGTTTTATGAGAATTAAGGAGATTTAAGATGGTGAGATCTTACAATTAAGAGCCTGGAATGCTCTGTACTGATTGTACGACCGATTAAGTGATGGTCAATATAATCAGTCTCATAAAGCGGAGAATCTTAGAACACTTAACAGTTCAAATAAGGAACTGGATTTAAGAACAAGATGCAAAGAACACAAGTAACAGTGAGACAGAACTTAAGAACAATATATATGGTTTTCAAGAATGTTGTATATTAATCTCAAGTTCTTTTACAAGAGTTACAATGCACAAGTTTTTTAGAATACAAGACCCTGAGATACTTTATACTACATCCTACAACTAGCTATACTTGGAAAGCCAGTTAGAACACTGAAAGACAACAAAATCAATATATAATCAAAAGGCAGATTGCCTTTTGACTAGTGACTATGACATGTCATACCTCACATCCTAATATATTAGAAAAAGGATAAAATTACATAATGTAGAAAGTTACAGACTCAAGACCTCAATGTACAGTTGCAAAACCATGGACCTTTTCACAAACTCATGCAAGTTGGTGAGTCTACAGAGCTGCAGCAGAAAGTGAGTCAGCTTTGTGCAAAGGTACATCCGAGAAAAGCATGTTCTCCTCTGTCTTCGGAGGAAATCAGTCTTCACATCATTTGGCTTCAGAAGACTTTGTCTTTGAAGCTTTGGAAGACTTCATCTTTTGGCTTCGGAAGATTTGGTCTTTGGCTTCGGAAGATTTGGTCTTTGGCTTCGGAAGATTTGGTCTTTGGCTTCGGAAGATTTTACACTTAGAGTATTTACTGAGTATAGTGTAAATCTTGCAAAGCAACTTCTACCTCGTACTGAGTGCATGCATGCAGGAAGCCTTTGGCTGCTTTGGTTGCATCAGCCTTTATATTAAACCTTACAGAATCTTTGAAAAAAGAGAATATTCGTAAGCTTAAGATGATTGAGAAGCTAAATGATGAAAATGATCACTTCAAAGCAGAATCATTAAAGAAAGACTTGAAGATTACAGAGTTGGAAGAAACTCAAGAGATTAATTTAAAGAGCTTTGATGTATTGCTCAGAGAGTATGACCTACTGGGTGAAAAATACAAAAAGTTAAAGGAAGAGTATGAAATGCTGAAAGAAGAGCATGAGATTATGAAAGATAACTTAAAATCTCCATTTAATCAACCACAAGACCCAGAACCGTTATCAACAGAAAAAGAGGTTGTTCTTCGAATCCAGAGAGATGTCTCAAGTGTATACAAGAGCAAGGAGTCATGTCTCACAAGAAATCATCATTGCACCTGAAGTGCAATCAATTGAAGCTGAGAAACTATTTGAGGCTGCCAAAGGCAAAAGAACAATTGATGAGTCTGACTTTCAGTCATTTGCAGAATCATCCTCCAACCCTTCATCAAAAATGCAGAAAATTGTTTCTGAGACTCGTAAATAATTTAACTGATATTTTTTATTATTGGTGTTGTTTAATTTCTTATATCCTTGAATCTAATTTGTTTTTCTTATGCAGTGAATGTGGATAATCCCTCTGTACAGGAAATTGCAGAAGCATATGTACAAGAGCAAATTGGAGCATTGGATGATCTAGATCCAGAGTTTTTAGATGCTTGGTACGATGAGGTATTGGAGGAAGAATATATCGCTGAAGCTGCAGATTCTTAAGTTAAAGTTGTTTCTAAAGACATCCCTATCAACGTTGAGGATAGATATTACTATCTGGTCTAAAAGAAGTATAATCGTGTATTCGTGGATGGTCTTATAGTTTCTCAAATTAATGAGGAGCATGAAAAGTGTATGATAGTAGATACAACAGCTCCAGTTGATCTAAATGAAATATTTGTTGAACATGGAGAATGGTTCGATGCAAGAAAGTATCAACACTAAAGACCTTCCAGCATCAGAACTTCACCATCCAGATCCGGAGATTATGAGTATTGTTGAGCTTATATTGTGGTTACAATAAAGAAATTATCCAAGAAAGAGATTAAACAGGCTGCAATCCGCTTCTCTAAAGAATTTGGTTTGAAGTTTTCAAGAGACGGAGAAGCAGAATAACAAGATGATTGTGTTAGACATGGACAACCCACAGTATCTGGAGATTACCAAAAGAACTAGAATTTTAAAGCCTTAAGAGATAAAGGCAATGGATTTAGTAAAGAGGGGTCATGAGAAGAGAAAAGAACTAATTGATATGTTTTGTGAGACTGAGAAGCAAGCGTATGAAGTCTCAGTTGAACAAAAACAACTGTGGAACAAAGCAAGATCTGCTGGTGACATAGTCAGGAACATATTGCAGAAAGGGCAATCTATTCTAAGTTGTTCAATACAATGATTGTGCCTGACCATACAAAGGAGATTAAGATAATCGCTTGGAAATATGATGAGATCTTTGATGCTTTTCTAATTAAATGTGTAATTGCAATTTGTGATGTTTATCACTTTTACACAAGCATCATAGCATTTCTAGTACAAGATCTAAAGGAGTTGAACAAGTTGCCTCTGATTAATCCTTCCAAGGCAGCTCAAGGTGAAAACTTGGTCCAACTTCTTAATTGTGGCTTTACCCGGATGGATACTTATCTTAAAACTCGATGTGATCAAGAAGAAAAAGAATATTTCAAGTCTTTAAAGAGTAAAAGGAAGGTGGCTGCTAATCTAGATGAAGAAGAAGAAAAGTTCTTGGATGCATAAAGTGATCAATATTTTGAGAAAGTCACTAAACCAGGATTAAAGGTGATAGATGGTACGTAAACCTTGAAGCCAATTTTGTGTGGTTTTATCATGCAGACTCATTTCAATTGAAGTTAGTTCGTAACCTGGATGATTGGGAACAGGATATCATATCCTTGTTTGGAGTTTTTGAGCTTAAGATTTTACATCCAAGTTCTATCTTTTCTTGTCTAATCAAAAGTTTAAGCGTGTGGCTTCAGAAGTTGCTGATAATGATAGAAAATACTTTCTGACTATTATTAAGGTAATGGATGCTGCTATGGAGCGAATTACTTTGCGGAAAGCTCCAGCATTTGCAAATATCATGAAGAAGGATATAAAGAATATTGACTTTATAAAGATATCCAGCAAAGGAGTGTTGGAAGTTCACTCTCACGATCATCCAAAGCCTTATGAGTTCTATGCTAATATTGATATCGCATGTCTGTCAAAAGAAACTATGGAAGCAATGGACAAGATTGAGATCAAAACTAACAAGTCAAAGCCTGAACAAGCCATCCTTGCCAAGAAATTCAAGTCTACGATCAAGAAATATTTACGAGAATTGGAACTCTACAAAGAGAAGCTGGTGTTCAAGATCAAAGATGAACTAGAAGAGTTCACATTGGACTGAAGACAATGCCAATCTTAGGGGGAGTATTGTTAGAACCCTTAGAAGATTAGCATGTGCCTTTTCCTTTTTGTCATAGTATAGGGACTTGTTTTATAAATATATGTTCCTTGTTTCTTTTGATAGTATAAATAGGATACTTTATGTATTTTGTAAGGGGGAACTGAACCACTGTAATTCACCCATACACTTTGTATCTACGACTTTTGCTATCAGTAAGATCTATAAATTTTTGAAGTAATTGTTTGTATTTTGATATCATTTTGTTTGAATTGCTCATTGCATTACTATATCATCATAGATCGATCCATTTGAACCTGTCAGATATTTTTATAGGAGTCGTGTATTGACCAATAAAGACAAATTTAACCATACACATGCAAAAACATTATTGAGCGTTTGTTTGGAGTCTTGAAAGCATGGTTCCCTATATTAAAGAGGATGGCACCATTTCCATTGGTTACACAAAGGAACATTACCATTGCATGTTTCGCGTTACATAATTTTTTCGCGTTACATAATTTTATAAGGAAAGAATGTTTCAGTGATGACTTTTTTACACAATACGATCAACCCAATTTGTCGTTTGAAAATCATCATGTGCACATTGATGTTGATGAAAATTAGGTTGAACCACATGGTACCACACCAAGTCGGGAATGTATGACTCAGTTATGAAATGAAATTGCTAGGCAGCTAATGAAAAATGTGGAATAAAGGATTATAAAATGTATTTTTATGGTTTTATATATATTATTGTAGTGTTGTGTAACTTTTATTTAAATTTTAATGTTGAAGTCGTTTTTGAAGTTCAAAAAATAGGTTTACTTTGATTACAGAATATTTAGCAGTTTGCAAATGTTAATAAATAAATAATTTTTTTCTTGCAGACTGTAGACGTTTGGTTCACCTCTTCTGTTACATATGTTTGCATATGTGGTCCCTAGACTACAGACATTTTCATACAGAAAAACAAACAGCACCTAAGTTCAATCGGTCTTTTTGGTTTGGAATGGTTGTCTCTATAAAATTTGTGAATCTATGTATTTTCTTTAGATGTTTCCATCTATTGTGATTGTTATGTTTCATTTAAGCCTAATAAATCATCTAATCCGAATGATAAAATATACATGGATCATTTGGATCATGATTCATTCTTTCTCTTTCAAGTCTTCGCCTTTTTGGAACCATATTATAGCCTTTTGATTTTGTCAAGAACCTTTTATTTACTAGTCAATATGTGATATGTTTAAAGGCAAAATTTTCATAACTGAACTAGAGAACGAACAGGTCGATTTACTAAGATGTCGAACGGATCAAAACCGTTCGGTTCGGTCTTCAAAATGTACATTGTTATAAATTCTTTAAGTTGACTTATTTTGAAAAAGATTTCATTATGTTTTAAAAATAACTTCTAATCATATCACTACATTACCTCATATAAATTTTAAGAATTAACAAACAATTATACCTAATGAAAATTTCACTCAACAAGATGGTCTAGAGATGATGAGATAAAAGCTGACAATACTTCCACCTCATAAGACAAATAGATCGTCCTAGAAAGAATTCCAACTGAAAAAACAGAAATACCTTTTATTTTTGTATATTTTAAAAGAACATAAATAAAACATATAAGAAAAAAAAGGATTATTAGATCAACCAGACTCGAAAATATATACAACTAGCATTAAGTCCCCCGCTGTAACACCTAGAAATTTTGTCAAGTAAAGAGACAAGAAAAAGAAATAAGAAATGAGAAATAAAAGAATATATTTTTGTAAGAAAGAGAAAGAGGCCAAAGTGGAGGGGTGCAAAGTGTAAAAAGGACAAAATAATATTATTATTTTGTTTAAAGTGGGCATGGCCGCCCACACTTTCTGCATTTACAACTGCTCGATATTTTTAGAGAGAGAAAGCAGAAGAATCTTCGATTTAGAGAGAAAGAGCAGCTAAATTCAGCAAAGGTAAGTAAATTTTAGCATAATTGGGTTCGGGTTTAAGGATTTTTAACCATGTAACCGAATTCTACATGTTCTTATGTGTGTTTTTGTATTCGGGTTATGTGTTTTGACATATCTAGGTGTTAGAAACATCTAAAAAGTTGAAGTTGAAAGGATTAAGTTTGAAAGCAGCTAAGGTGAGTTTCTAGACCCCATGTTTTACATGTTTTAAAAGTTTCCGGGGCTGAAAATGTATGTAAATAGTTTTTATAAAAGTTGTATGTATAAATATATGTTTTAATGCATGTATGTTAGTGTTTTGTGGTTGTGCCTACTAAGTTAAGGCTTAGAATGGTAGTATGAAGCTTAAAAAATGTTTAAGATGAGATTGGGACTGAAAAATATGTTAGAAAAATATATGTTGGTGATCATGCGTCCAAACAGGACCCATGCGCCTAGACTTTTGCCTTAGAAAAAGTTTTAAGTAAGGTAATGCGCCCAAACAGGGCCCATGCACCTGAAAATTTAACTTAGAAAGTTAAGTGTAGGCTGATGCGCCTAAACAGTGCATCATGCGCCTCAGTTTGGCAGAAACGCCTAAGTGCATGGTCATGCGCCCAAATAGTGCTCATGCGCCTGAACAGTTCATGCGCCCAAAATTAGTGGGAAAATAGTTAAGTATAGGGACATGCGCCTGCATAGTGTTAATGCGCCTAAGCATGGCTCATGCGCCTGCATAGTTCCCATGCGCCCCAACACTTAGAAAATTTTATGGAATTTTGAGGAAAACAGAATTTTAGGGTTCAACCCTAGTTGACCTACGGACTGTTTTGGCCTATTTTAGGCATGAGTATGTTATGGTCTATGCATAGAACATGTATGATGACATGATAAATGTATGATATGCATATGTGTATGGTGTGTTATCTTTTAATGATTTTCAAAACGTATATATTATATTATAATATATGTTTAGTATTATGTTATGACTTTACGTAGTATGATGAATGTAATAATGAATGTAAAGTATAACATAACAAAGTGAAAGATAACAAAGATGAAAAGTGAAACGTAATGAAAGAAAGAAAAGGTTTGCAAGCAAATTAAAGCAGGATCATAACTCTTTGAGAGTTGTCAGCTCAACTATGTTTTATAGCATGTGATTTTAGCTAACCCATGAGAGTACACACAGGGGACCAGTCTTGGTGACTGAATCCATAGTACGTAACGGGATCCTTGTCATTCGACCCTGGGCTTTGTGCCAATGATTAATGAGGCTTTGTGCCCCGTATTATGGCTTCGGGCCACAGGCCTTGTGCCAATTATTGATGAGGCTTTGTGCCCGGAATGGTGGCTTCAGGCCACGGGCTTTGTGCCATATAGTGACGAGGCTTTGTGCCCGGAATGAAAGCTTCGGGATACGATAGAGGGAAAAACTTGCCAGGATCTAGAATCAGTACGAAACAAGCAACGTGATAAAGTACGAAACGAACATTAACGGAAGATTGTGATAAAGTATGAAACGAACGTTAACGAAAGATAATTATAAAGTACGAAACAAACGAATAAGTGAGATAAGGAATAAAGAATAAGGTTAGGCCTTGTTGCATGAGCGACGAATGCTTACGTACGAAAGAAAAGAAAGTATTTTAAGCCGTATTAAGTGTTTTAATACTTTAAAACTAGAACTCACTCAGCAGCGTTGACTTTTATGCATTTTCAGTTGGCAGGTAACAATTGATGAGGATGGCACGCAGGAAGGCTACTTGGCATGGCAAGAATGGCATCCATTCACGCATAATAATATTGTTGTTTTGTAATACAAATGAATGAGGCATTTGTAATTTATCAATATTGTATTACTTAACAACAGTATTTATCAATGAAATGAATGGTTTTGATATCTTATTTCCGTTGCTTATTTTATGAATTATATATATTATATATGAAATGATGCGATGATGGTCCAACTGTGAGGTGCCCGGGAACAGGGCCTTACAAGTTGGTATCAGAGCTAAAGATTAAGTTAATTGTGTAAAATATTTTCTAAAACCTAATCTTAAACTGAGAATGGGACTAGAGGAAAGGGATGCCAGCCCGAGTAGCTACGTGCCATCAGGTATTTCCTTTCTCAAAGTTAATTGGAGTTATGTGTGTATGCTATTTGACTATGTGCTCCTTAGTGGATTTAGATACTAATGTATTCAGGATAGGAAATGCTTGGGGTGTGAAGAGTAAGGTAAGTGGCTAATCACAACTGGCCACTGTAATTAGGGACTTACTATACTTAACATAAACTGAGTTGTTCCTTGAATGACCGTGTTAGTGTTTGAATCTTATAGTGATTAGAGAATGGCTGGAGGAAGATCATCTAAGGCCTCTAGGAGTGGAGTACAGGGAGGACGTGTTGCTGAACCACGTGTTACTAGGAACAAGACTAAGACTGCTGATAGGGCTCGTGAAGAGCCCGAGATGCATCACCGGGAAGGTGGTGATGAAAGTGCAAACTTAAGGGCCTCAGTGAAAGAGGCGGTGGTAGAGGAAGTGCACCAAGTCATGCAGACGATACTGCCGTCTGTGGTGACTGAAGTTATTAAGGCGGTAAGAGAGGATGAAAAGAAAGAGAGGAGAATGACCACCGGAAGGTAGGAAAGGGAGGGATCGGAGACCGAGACGATTATCTCGAGTAAGGATGAGGAGGAAGAAGCTGTGCAGGAAACTGCGTGTGGTTGCAACTATGGGGCATAACAGAGGTGCAAGCCCCCAACATTCAATAGGAATGGCACTGTTGCTGCTGCTCACCGATGGGTGAGGGAGATGGAGGCGGTACTTGATATTAGCGAGTGCCGAGACGACCAGAAGGTGAAGTTTGCTACCCACTCATTTGTGGACACGGCCTTATGCTGGTGGGACAATATTGTCCAGGCAAGGGTAGTAGAGTCATTGGAAGGATGAGGTGGCCAGAGTTGAATAAGCTGGTGATTGAGAAATTCTATCCTAACCGGGAACTTGACAAGATAGAGAAGGAGTTCCAATAGCTAGAGGCAAGCACCATGACACACTAGCAATACACCACAAAGTTTAATAAGATGGCAAGGTTGGTGCTGGATCAGGTAACGCCAGTGTCAAGGAAGATCAAGAAGTACATATAGGGATTGCCAGCTGACGTCCGCAGGCATTTGATCGTTACCCGGCCGGGTACCTTTCGATCAGTGGTAGACCTGGAGGGTAGGTTGTATGATGAGAGGGAAGTGGTGGTAGTTGAGGTGAAGAAGACGGGTGATGGTGATAAGAGCTGGGGTAGGAAAAGGTTTGGACGTGGTGATTTCACTCCAAACAACAAAAGGAGAGAGCACTCCGATGAATGTAAATGGGGATTGAGTATGTGCTTCAAGTGTGGGAAGCCCGTTCATGTGGCGAAGATGTGTGGAGCTATACAATGTTATAACTGTGGTGAAGAGGGCCATGTGAGTAGGGACTGTAAGAAGCCACAGGCCAAAAGTTCTGGGATGAAAAAGAAGCCGAAGGAAAGAGGACAGAGGGCAAATTCTACAGCTTTCACGATGACATAGGAGGAGGCCAGAGATGATCCCGATGTCGTGTCAGGTATGTTTCTAGTAAATCAAATTTGTGCATCTGTGTTATTTGATTCTAGAGCTAGTAGGAGTTTTGTTTCTTTTGCTTTCTGTGATAAGTTGTCTGTTAGTAGTAGAAGTATTGACAAACCATTCGACGTAGAAACTGCTATTGGTAAGTCCACTAGGATTACTGATATGATAGAGGACTGTGCCATAAAACTAAAAAGTCATAGGTTTTCTGCTAAATTACATATGATGCCCCTAGGCGGATTTGATGTAGTACTAGGGATGGATTGGTTAGCAACCTATGAGGCAAACATCATGTATCATAAAAAGATGACTCAATTAATTGCGCCTGATAGAAGTTCGGTGACAGTTTACGGTGATCCTGTCACTACGGTTTCAAAGGTGATCTCGATGGTGGTGGCAGGAAAGTACATGAGACGTGGATGTAGTGCCTATCTGGCCTACGTGAAAGATGTGGACACATTAGTACCACATCTGTCTGACATACCAGTGGTGTGTGATTTCCCAGATGTGTTTCCAAAAGACTTACCAAGTGTGCCACCGGATCGCAACATTAAGTTTCAGATTGATCTGATACCCGGTGCCCAACCCGTTGCCAAAGCACCGTATCGATTAGCTCTTACTGAGATGAAGGAACTAATAGATCAACTGTAGGAGTTGATGGCTCTTACTGAGATGAAGGAACTAATAGATCAACTGTAGGAGTTGATGGATAAAGGGTCCATTTGACCGAGCATCTCTCCTTGGGGCGCTCCGGTTTTATTTGTGAAGAAGAAAGATGGTAGTATGAGGATGTGCATCGACTACCAAGAGCTAAATAAGTTGACGGTGAAGAATCGGTATCCGTTACCGAGGATTGATGACTTGTTTGATCAGTTGCAAGGTGCCAGTTGGTTTTCGAGAATAGATCTTAGATCTGGTTACCATCAGTTGAAGGTAAAGGAGCGAGATATCCCTAAGACAGCTTTTCGCACGCGTTATGGACATTACGAGTTCCTCGTTATGTCTTTCGGTTTGACTAATGCGCCAGCTGCCTTTATGGATTTGATGAACCGAGTGTGTCAGCCAATGTTAGATAAATCAGTGATTGTGTTTGTTGATGATAGCCTGATTTATTCCAGAAGTGAGGGAGAAAATGTCGGCAACATATGCGAAGTATGGAGACACTTAGAAGAGAAAAGTTGTATGCTAAATTCTCTAAGTGTAATTTTTGGTAGCGTGAAGTGCAATTTCTGGGTCATGTGGTAAATGCTGAAGGAATTATGGTAGACCCGGCGAAGGTTGAGGCAGTGATGCAATGGAAGTCTCTAAAGACGCCATCCGAGATTCGTAGTTTCTTGGGTTTGGCGGGTTGTTACAAGAGGTTCATACAAGACTTTTCCAAGATAGCCACACCTTTGACTAAGTTGACTCGCAAGGATGTGAATTTGTGTGGGGTCAAATGCAAAAGGGTGCTTCAAAGATTTGAAGGCGAGATTGACCCAAGCTCCTATCTTGACACTATCCGAAGGGAGTGAAGACTTATTGGTATATTCGGATGCTTCCTATTTGGGGCTAGGTTGCATGTTAATGCAACGTGGAAGAGTAATAGCCTACATATCCTGACAACTGAAAACCCACGCAGTCAACTACCCTACCTGTGATTTGGAGTTAGTGGTTGTGGTCTTTACGTTGAATATTTGGCAACACTACTTTTACCAAATGAAGTGCACAATCTTCATAGATCACAAGAGCTTAAAGTATTTCTATGAGCAAAAGGATCTCAACATGAGGTAGAGGAGATGGTTAGAGCTTATCAAGGACTATGATTGTGAGATCTATTACCATCCGGGTAAGGCCAACATCATGGTCTATGCCCTTTGCCAAAAGGAGAGACCAGAACCGATTCGGGTGAAAGCTTATTAGTTGGTTATGACCGCTGATGTGATGACCCATGTGAAAGAATTTCAAGAAAAGGCATTGAAAGAAGATCGTCTTAATCCCGAACGAATGAAGGGTCTAGTTGCATAATAGGGTGAAAACACTCTCAGTGTTAAAACCCGAAATGGACGGATATGGATCCCTCGTTACGGAGATCTACGTGGGTGAATTATGTATAAAGGTCATAAAACTCGATACTCGATTCATCCCGGTGCCACGAAGATGTATCAGGATATTAAGAAACATTATTGGTGGCCGGGTATGAAGCGCGATGTAGTAGAGTACGTGAGCAAGTGCCTTACTTATTTGCAATGAAGGCAGAAGATCAGAAGCTATACGGGAAGATCCAACTGTTGGATATACTCTAGTGGAAGTGGGATGACAGGATCTCAGCCTTTAGTTTGATCAATTAGGTTGTATCCGCAGCGGATTTAGCACTAGAATTAGCAATTACAGCAAGAACACATATGATTTTGCATGTAACAGTACAAGTATAGAGA
>BJCO01363477.1:0-12674 GCA_018326465.1 Flaveria floridana
ATTTTACTCGCCGCGCGTTGCGGCGGCGGCGAGAGTACGTGTCATGATCAAGTATAAAATACAATCGACTCAATTTGTTTCCGAACTAAATTTACGTAAAACATGGAGTACGCCACGCGTTGCGGCGGCTGCGAGAGTACGTCTCATGATCAAGTATAAAATACAATCGACTAAATTTGTTTCCGAACTAAATTTACGTAAAACATGGAGTAATACCAATTAGTACCATCGAATGAAAACATAGTTATGTTATTTATTTAAAACAATTAATAAAATAAATAAATAAAATGTCAAGATAAATTTCAGAAAATAATTAGGTGGTCTTAAAAATATTTAATGTTTGTAAAAACATTTTTATAATTTTTAGAAATTTTTCTGAATTTTTTTAAAGCTTAAAAAGGGCTTAAAAAGTTAATGGAGGTGCCCGGGGTTGAACCCGGGACCTCATGAATGGGATGTGGACATGGAACCGGTGGACACGGCATACAACCGCGTTGAGATCCCAGCTTTTAATTGTTTTAAACACAAACAAGTTACTGTAGCTTATGCAAGTTACTATAGCTAAACCTTATATCTTTAATATATATATAATATGCTGTATTATTATTTTGTCTGTTACAAGGATATCTGGGAGGAAAAGAATATAAAAATTATATAAATTATTATTTATGAAAAGTTAAACATATACATATATAGAGAAATGTTACGGTACAAAGTGTTTTTTTCGTGCGAATCGTACGAAGTTATCATGCAAAATGGACGTTGCGGGTCGAATAAAAACACAAGGGTAATAATTAATCACGCAAAGATGCAATTATCACGCAAATGTGAAATTATTACGCAAGAAGGTATTCTTGCGTGATAATTCCATCTCTGCGTGATAATTCCATGCGAGTGTAATTTGTCTTGCGTAATTATCACTTTGTTATTGCGTGATAATTCCACCAAAACTTCGTACGCTTCGCACGAAAAAAACACTTTGTATAGTTGCCATCCCCTACATATATAAATATATATTTATCTTAAAGTTTTTTATTAATTTGTGTTTTTGTTTAATGTAAACAAGCTGCATTTAATATATAATGACGTGGACAAGATATATACCATACCTCAGCGTTCGGGTCGGGTCTCCATCACGCACACGACACAAGATTGTGACTAACAAGTGAAAGTGATTTACTGATTTGGAAGGAGACCGTGGGGCCGGTATTGCACAACCTTTACGCGTAGTTAATAATTGACTAACATATAAACATGGGCCCGTGGATATTCGGTCAAAGGGTCCCAAGTACCGGGCCCTGCGGATATTCGGTCACAGGGTCCTAGGTACCGGGCTCCGCGGATATTCGGGCCTCATGATTATTTGGGTCCCGCGGATACTCAGGCCCCGCGGATATTCGGTCACAGGGCCTCAGGTACAGAGCCCCGAGAAGGGAGTGGGAAAAAATTCCGCCTCGGACCTTACAATGCTGGCGGAACACGACCACTCTCTTGTGGTACCAAGAAAAGCAAGTAAGATGCAGGTTGGTAAAACTGACCAATTATTATGATAATAAGTATTTTAGTTTTTAACAGCTAGATTCAAAGTGCCAACAGGCTAATTGCATTTTTTATTTTAATATTTCAATCGTAAAAGTTTTCCATTCAATGAAATAAGTTTATTTGACCTTTTTAAAAATATTAATAAAATTTACAGGTCGTAGATACTTCGATCTTAAACGAGCAGGTAAAACTGAATAATAATAATATCAAGTATTAATCCATAAAAGCATTTAAATGACAACTATATATTTTTTACCATTATCTAACATATTACTTTTTAATAATATTATTTCTTCATATGGTAGGCTCTTAAATGCATCCAATTATATGCATGTGTAAATTATGGGCAAATGCTTTTCTTATTAATTTCGGAAATTAATCATTTAAGAGTGGAAACAAAAACTAATCGTAGGGCCTGGACCATACTTGATAAGTTCATGTTCGCATGTCGAATGGAAATACAACAAATCAATTTAAATTAATAACACTCACGAAAATAATTAGCATTTTGTTATTATTATACCACAAAATCTTGTATTCTGTACATGTATCAAATTAATTAATTAATTAATTGAATCTGTTACAGTATAATCAAAGGAACAAATTTTCACAAAATAAGAAACTTTACTAAAACATCAAACTTTTCCAAAAGAAAATGAAACATTTTAAAATTGATATTTTTAAAAAATAAAGTTTATATAAACCAAATTAAAATAATTAAACTTCAAAGTTAAAATAAGAAAGTTTTTAAAATTGATATTTTATTGTTTGTTTTGAAACAATATGTTTTTTTAAACAACCATAAAACAAAAGTTAAAAAAATGATATCGTTATATGATTAATTATATTTTTTTACTCATATATGAGTGTGTGCAATATTTACTTGTGTGACCATATAAACTGAAACACTAAACGTGTATAATTTCAATAATATTGCATGCCATGTATGTATCACATTAATGTCATCACAAGTGATTGAAGTATAAAATAAAGCAAATAGGAATAAACCAACATCATGTTCATTAATCACTAACTCTTGGTATTGAGAATTAATATAAGATTTGTGCTGACCATGAGTTGTTTACTTGTTTGTCGAATATGTGGTCAAAGTCAAATTGCAATGGCGCGTGTTTTTTTTTTGTCATAAAACTTTCAAGTATTTTCATGTAGAAAAAAAAAGAAAAAAAAAACAACTGAACAAGATTAATCATTTAGATGAAGTGCTGGACAAATCGTTATGGGCCCAATATTATACCGGGGCCCAGTACAAAATTTGGGCCGCCATCTTTTGTTATTCAAATTTCAAAATGCAACTTGTAAATTGTAAATTTGTAATGTTTTGGATAGAAAAACACTTTTTACAAGGGTTTATTAATATTATCAAACTATTAGAACCGTGAAACGATGGCTTTCACATTCGTAGAATATGTCAATATTGTCTGATTTGTCTCCGTAGTCATTTGTAGTTACTATGTTATTAATATCTAGTTTCAATATCAAATCTCTAATTTATCTATCAACCTCTACTTCATATATCTAATTTCATAAACCCCACATATTACAAATTGTACCCAATAACAATTAACTTTTACAAAAAATAACATTTAAATATTTGAAATTGAACATCATAAACCTTAAATCCTTAATTTCATAGTGTAAAGATACAGAAAAACTAGAAATGTAACCTTTGAAGTGGACAGTGAATTGGTGAAAGATCACATAGGAGTGGTGACAAGGGCCACCGTAGTAGGCGGCAGTTCGGTAGTGGTCGGCCGGACGGTCGGCGGTGGAGAGGTGGGGTGATCGGTGGTGTGGGTGGATGGTGGCTGACTAACTATGGCTTGTGGGAAGGGACGGATGGTCGATGGGGGCATGGGGCGATGGATGTTTTTATTTTTATTTTTAGTTTTATGTTTGATTGAGTTATGGGTATTTGGGCTAATTAGTTGGTCTTTTTAAGTTGTTTAATGGCTTTTGTGCTTATTTTTATTTTGGGTTTGTAATTATTATTGCATAGGATTATTAGGTATTTTGGGTTTATTAGTTATTTATGTTTCTATAAAATGTAATTTTTTATAAAATAGAAGATTATTTTTTATAAAATTTAAAACTTTCTACTAAGTGTTGAGTTTAAGAAAAAATTTAGGGATAGCGTAATATTTTCTCAGATGTAACGTAAAACAGTAATTTTTTTAATATAAAACCGTAATTTATTTTTACACTACGTAAAATGTTGAGAGGTAGCGGAGACTATCTCTCATCTTAATGTAGGTCGGCCTGTGCATGTGAGTTTACTTGCCTTGTGATATTTGTTCACGTACATTTGTGAGAATTCATCAAGTAAGATAGTCATGATGAGTTGATTGCCAAAACAATCACGTAAGATTGCGAAACTCTCTTTCCCTGTATTTTTAACGTTTTTAAGGTGGATAGAGAATATGACGATGTGACAACAAACTTTGTAGACACATTCTAAATATCATTACTTTTTATGTATGAACATCAACACATAAACCGTAAAATAATAGTAGAAAAACAACATAAACAACAAGTATCTAAGAATACGCATACAAAATACGTGTAGAACAAGAAGTAAGAGGATTGAAAAGCTGTAAGGATGCCTAAAACTTGTGCCGAATAGATAAGCACTTTGAGTTGAGAAGTGAACTTGAGGAAATATATAATGGATGCTAGCAATTAAGTCGGTCCACAACAGTTAAGTTGGTCTACCATTACAGTTACAATTTGTACTTTTTCTTTTCTTTTATGGTTTCTAACTGTCTCCACTTTTAATATTAAGTGCTTTTGGAGTTAGTTGTTTAAGTGTTCAATCAAACAACACGCTAACTTGGTCTATATACCAATGATTCTCTTGACCTGGCCGGTAATAATAGTACTAAGCTCCTGTCATCATAGTTCGTTATAGCTTGTGTTATCGCCAATGACATCTATATTGCCTTTGTTTCCGTGATAAAATAAACAAAATGTTAATTTTCTTTAGCTCGGTTGTAAAAATTAGAATTCCATCTCTTGCGCTCCAAATGAAGAAGAGTATTTGAAAAAGTAGACATTTAGGGTCTATTAATTGTACACTTAACTCAACCTAATCCTTTTTGCTATGATCTGCATAGAAATACGCCTCTCAGTATGCTGACCAAAACAGCTAGCTTGGTATCGGATCTTTTCTAAATGATGAATTTGCCCTTCGACGGGATGAAAATCGAATAATTATATAATTTGTCTTGTATATGTAGCACGTCGGGTATATTCAGCTAGAATTCTTAATTGGATGGATGTTATACTCATATACATAGTTCATAAAATATACATAAAATTTCAGTTAATTGTTCACTTAATTTGTATTTCATTTTCTTAAATAATGAAAAAAGAATGCTATATATACGGAGAGGCTAAAATATGCAGGACACATTTGCTGGTATATATATTCCATTTTTAGACAACTGTTGTTTTCATTTCATGTGAGATTTTCGTGCAAACCAACACCATTGTACACTTTCTAGTTTAGTTAAAAACTAACTACCACTTTTATAAGTTTTTTTTTATTATTTTATGTAGCAATTATAGTATCCAGTTTGTAACCAAAAGAATAGGTACATTGTACATATGTATTAAGAAGTGATGATCAGAAGTGAGGACGGAGGCCATTATTGCTGTGGCCATAAAGGACGAGTACATGGCACAAAAGCCACTCACAATTTGGTTTCTTTTGACAAAGATCATGAAAATCTTAAGTAGGGCACCATTTATAAATTATCACAACACAATAAAAAAAGTTCATATATATTGTGGGCGCGCGTGTGTATGTATGAATAGATTTAGAAAAATTGCGACATAGTACATAACTTGTTTTGTTTTTGACATATATATAATTAAGATGATTATGCAACTACACGATCACAATCTCTTTCTGTCATACACTTAGCTAGTGTATATGCGTGACTTGACTAATTTGGTTCTTTATAAACAAAGTGTGAAAATAAACAAATTCATCAGACAAAACTGAGAGATTATTCTCCTTAATTAGAGTCAGCTGTAAACATACATATATCAATGTAGTCCTGATCTACATATACAATGCTAAAAACACGTGTTTTTCCTTCAAAACTTGATCATAATATAATTATGGCCTGACACTAATTTAATTTATAACATAACTGCCATTAATAAGGTTATATATGATGAACCTTCTTATTCATATATATTAGAGTTAAGTTCGGTTTTACTCCCTGATATTTGATAAAAATAATCATTTTTCTTCAAAATATTATAAACAACAATTTACTTTCAAAAGTTTCAGAATTAATGAAGTTTTTGGATTAAAATTGATATCACGTATGAAACATTTGGAGGTAGATTAATGTTTCTAATATTTGAAAGAAAAATAGTTATTTTTGTTAAATCTTATTGAGTAAATTAAATTTAACTCTATATATATTATAAACAAGCAAACAACATACCGAAAAGCTAATGATAAAAAAAGAAACTCTAAATTACTGGTGGTAAGAAAGTATTAGATTTTAACTTACAAATCTCTTTTGATTTAAGTAACATGGTTTTATTTTTACTGCACAACAAAATATACCAACATTTTTCACCAATATATCTAAATAGTTGCACCATATATATATAGTGCAACATATATTATCTCTCTATATTAATTTAGATGGGAAATAAACAGGAGAGTTTTATAAGCTTAGAATTAGTCACAAAAGTTTTTATTTCTTAGATGTTTTTATATAATATTATAGCACATGTATATGCTTTACATGATGAACGAATAGTTACGATAATAATTGTCTTTAAATTATATAGTAATAATAATATTTGTTTATTGAATTCAAATCTGACACATTAATTTTAATAGTCACTTTGATCTCTTTGAGTTTCTAAAGTTTTGGGTTTATCTTATTATAATTTTTACTTAAAAAATAAATTTCTTACTTTTGTATTTTTAGGTATTAATTAGTCAGGTCCATTATAAAATGTCTTAATGCATACGTTTTGATTTAAATTTTATTTAGAAACGAGTCACGTCAAATATAAACGTTTTCTTCGACGGTATAAATTCGAGTTACTCTATGTTTCAACGTAAATATGGTGCCATATTCAAGTGATAATCTTTCAAAAGATTAGGTTATTGGATTTTAAAAAGTAAGTTTACCTAGGGAATTTTTATAATCAGACCGGAAACTTTTAGAAGCTTTTTAAAACCTAGAATCTTCAACGGGGCACCATGATGGTAATTAAGCTGATGTATTTTTCGAATTAAGATTATGAGTTCACTTTTAAATAGTGTAGATCAAGTATGTGTATAATGATTAAAGAGAATATGTTTTCATCGTCAAAAAAAAGTAAAAAAGTTTTTGTTGAAGCTCAAACGTACCCTAAATGTTAGAAAAAGGAAAATAAGCGTTTATGATTACTAGCTACGTACATATAATGTAAAAGATAAATGATAATTAAGCAATAAGCTATATAATTAAAATAAACTCTAAATCTTGGTCACTAAGTAAAAGAAACTTCCAATTAAACCACAAATATATTAACCTATGCCAGCTAGCGTAAAATTAGTAAGTTACATATTTATAAACTAGACATCACACAAAAACCTTAACATTTTGAATTCTATTAAAACAAAGGTTCAAATGATGTCAGTTTGTTCGCACATGAATTGCATCATCAAGTATGTCAATACATTTTTCATTTTTATTTATATGGGAAAAATAATAAAAAGCTCTTGAAAATTTAATATCTAAGAAGCTAGTTGGAGTTTTAAACAAGGAGCTATCACCATCATTTTGTACCAGAGCTCAATAATTTAGAAGAAAATCATACCACAACCACATGTTCTTCCTTCCACTGAATGCGGTTCATTTGCCAGCATTTTCCATCACAAGATAACATTTCTGATGAGTTCTCCATCAATACATAGAGCACAGGTTAATTAATAATAGCAATCTAGTTGCACAAATAAAATGTGTTTCTTGGTCATTAATATTTTCAAGAATATATAGTCCTATTCTATAATCCATATTATTTAATGTTCTTCAATATTATCTACTTGTAGCAAATCCAGGTGAATCAACAATCCAATCGAACCACACTAGAGCTTCTAGTTTATGAAATCATATTCAGAATTTAGTTGGTGTAGATATATAACTCACTACTAATAACTATGTTTGTATATATTGACAGGTACAATTCATGTATACACATGTAGGGATGTATGTATCTATATAATAAATTATTAGATGGGTTATGTATACCCTAATTAAGAAGACAAAACAAGATTCCAAGTTTCAACAAATTTAGTATTGATTTAATTCAAAAGATTGGTGATGTTTATTTCTTGTGTTTAAGGAAAACGAGAAGATCTGCAGGCACAAAAATTTAACAAAAAGCTATTAAGCCAATACATATCAAGTAACACTCAATGAAAATTAACTTCATAATCAACATAAGTACAAAAGGGGTTAGTTTAAAACGAACCCAGATACGATCGTTGCATAAAGACTCTCATGGTGGACTTGAATTTGATATCTTCAAACTGATTTCTTTTAGCAGATCAACCTTGTGATTGATTGGTGTTGTTATCTTCATATCTAGAAAAGAGATATTCATCGTGTGGCCTCAATGAATTAACTACAAAATGATGAGTATGTGCTATGAATATACTGTTTCTTTATCTTTTGACAAAACTGTAAAACTTGAGATCCAACTTTTCTCACACATGTCAACTAAACAGTCATATAGACATGAGCAATAAGAGCAGCAGTACGACTTTTATGCTCAAAAACATGAAAAATCACACATGAAAGGGGGATTTGATGATAAGACACATAGATTCATGAAAATTGTTAATCAAGATTACCTTTTTCTTGAATGAGATCCACCGTAATCATGCTCTATGCATCAGATTTAATGTAGTCAATTGATTTCCGATGCAGCATCATCAAGATTCTCATTACCCATCAACAAGAGAGTTGAACAGCATGTGAATCTTGAAGATGCCGCACCAGTAAGCAATGACATTCGATGTAAAGAAACAAACGATTGGTATGAAGAACTGATGAGTTGTCATCTGATAATTGGTTTAGAGGCAGAGAAACCCTAGTTTTATGAGAGTGATAAAAGTAGGGTTTGTTTGGGGAGAAGAAGAAAGGGATGAAGAAAGGGTTACGGTTGGGGAACAAATTATATAGTGAAAAAGTGTTTGGATGGTGGGGACCATATGAACCCAAATTCAATTTTATAAGACTAAAATGGGAACTTTATAAGATTCTTTAAAATCCAATCACCAATTTATAGCCATGTTTAAGATTTAAAGCAAAATAGGTATTTTTTTTAATTAAGGATCAAGAGTCTTCATTTTAAAATTGATTTTAGGTCTCAAATAAAATGAGCCGTCCTGGCTCTTACAGCAATTTCTTTGTGCTTATATCGTTCTCTTTTGTCTTACACACCTTGTATGTATGTTTTTATCAACGTTTATTTTAGAATTAAAGTATATTAAGAATTACAGAAATCACATGATACATCTGTATATAATGGTTTGAATGATGTACATAAGATGCATACATGACCGTCTTTCTTTCTTTATCTCGTTACTTTGATTATCTAATTTTATGTATTTACGTATATGATAAAGAAATTATGACATTCCATAACTAAAATGATTGTCAATAGTTAATTTGGGAACTTGGGTATCATTGCCCAACACGGATAAAGAAATGTTTTCTTCATTTTTAAATTTCCAAAACTACTTATATAGCGCTTGGTTCATATGTCGTAATTCTAAACACTTGAGATCTCTACTATTTGGTAAATTAAATAGTATGTTGATATCAGGGTGCTCGGATTGGGATCAGGAGATTGTATAAAATGATCGATTCCCGATTGAGAATACCATTTTACTCCTAAATGTAACACACCAAGCACTATACTAGATATAATCCGTTTTGACAGCCGACAAGTCCTCATGCGTCCGCCCCTCACACTTTTAAATCACGTCTGACAGGAAGATATATAGTCCCATATAAGAAAGTTTATGTTCTCATTCTCAACTAATGTGGGATGTAACATACTCCCCTAGCTACTAGTAGCTCAACATTCTCATCGACACATAGTCCCCGCCTTGACTCTAATATCGTTTATAACAACCCAAGCATCGTATGACGTTATTTGCTTTGGAAGTTGGCACACCGTCATGAGTCTGTCCATCATTGTTTTTAAACGTATCTGATAGGAAATGTATCTAACCTCATACGACCAAAAATGTTTTTATTCACCTTTCCAACCTATAATTAGCGATATAACATCAACCCACTGATCGATTAATTCCTATATAACACCCTGAATTACTAGAACACCACTAATGCAAAGGTTAATTTCTAACCGTCAAAACACTTTTATTTATATCCAAAACTCTCAAAATGCTAGTAAATTTATATGCTCAACAATGGAATCATTCTCCAGCTAGCACCAAAAAACATTATTTGTTTTGTAAGCCCTGCAACAAAGAATAACAACCGCAACAACTATATATATATTCACCCCGCATCAACCAGCACAAGCTTCAATCAAGATTCTCGACCTTTCAACCTCTTAATATTTTTCGACTCACGACTCTTGTGTGCATTATTCACGGTACGCATATGTAAAATAAGGCCAACGATGCAACCCCAAGTCACTACAAGGATTCTGGCCATGGTCATTAGTGGCGACATTATTAGTGGCGACATAGGTATTAGTGGCGACACAGGTATTAGCGGCGACACCTTTAGGGGCGACGTGTCGCCGCTAATAAGTCTGATCCGTATCAAGCTATTCAGCACACTTGGGGACGTTGATCAATTTCACATCCGACGGTTCAAATTTAGCCGTACAAAAAAGCAATAGCAGCGACGGCATTAGCGGCACCCGTCGCCGCTATTGCCATTTTTCCCAAATATCAGCTATCTGCTCCAACAGATGCGCGCTAAAAATAATTTTTTCCCTCCAGCTTTCTGCTCTCTCCTCCCCCCGACCACCGGCGACCACCGGCCCACCGCAGACCTCGCCGGAATCGCGCTCCCCAACGCCGACAACCGGCCTACCGCTGAAAGCCCTCTCCAACTCCGACCACCGTATGTTATCGCATTCGCATTCGTGTTTGTTTTAGTGTTTTTGGTTTGAATCTCGTCCTTGTTGTTTGATTTATGTTCAGGGTTGAAATTACGAAGGTTTACGCTGCTGTTGCGGAGAAACCGAGTGCAGATCTGTGTTACGTCGAAGCTTTCAGCAAGGTTTGTTCGATTTGCTTTGTTTTATTGATTTGTGTTGTTGTTGTTTGATTTATGTTCAGCAAGGTTTGTTTGAACGTTGCTTTCTTTAGATATATAACTTAAAACGTTGGTTGTTAAGTGTTAATGCCAGCTCTAAGGACTATTATGTTTGTTGTTAGCTCTAAGGACTTTGGGAGGTTGTGAACACTTTAGATGTTTATTTTTTAGATGTTTGTTGTTACTTCTAAACCGTTTGACCTATTTGTTTTTTTATCTATACATGTTTGACAACCAAATATCTTTAGATAGATAACTTAAAATGTTAGTTGTTAAGTGTTAATGCTAGCTCTAAGGACTATTATGTTTGTTGTTAACATTTCCCTTAAAGTAATTTGGGAGGTTGTGAACACTTAAGTACACTTTGATAACATATTATTATTACTATGGTGTTTAAATTGCTAAATGTGCGCATATTTCTCAATCTGAGACAAACAATCATGTAATACATATTCTCTAAGATATTCAAAAGTGGATTTAGCAGCCCACCCTTGTAAATTCTCTACATTATGTTTCAGTTGCATCATGGTTGTCGATAAAAGTTGGCTTAACAATCCAAACCGAAGCTCAGAGGAGTATAATAATAGACTCAGCTCTTTTCTTGAGATGTGCAAGAATCTAGGCGCGGATGGACCCGAGGGATTGGGTTCAAACCTTCTTCAAAAGCCCCGGTTACCCATGATAAGTCTCAACCGCCGCCAACGGTCTCATTCACACGGGTAACAATAACATTTACTTATAATGATCTTAAATTTATATATATATATATATATGTTATTAGTTTGGTAAATGTTATTAGTTTGACCCGTTTAGACGAGTGATCATAAAATGGACAAAATGGAATTAGAATGTTAAATGAGACAAAATAGACATGTTGGGAATGAGTCAATATGTTATTAGGGGTCTTGTGATCATAAAATGGACGGGATGAGAAATGGGAAATGGGTCAAAATATGTTATTAGTTTGGTAAATGTTATTAGTTTGACCCGTTTAGACGAGTGATCATAAAATGGACAAAATGGAATTAGAATGTTAAATGAGACAAAATAGACATGTTGGGAATGAGTCAATATGTTATTAGGGGTCTTGTGATCATAAAATGGACGGGATGAGAAATGGGAAATGGGTCAAAATATGTTATTAGTTTGGTAAATGTTATTAGTTTGACCCGTTTAGACGAGTGATCATAAAATGGACAAAATGGAATTGGAATTGTAAATGAGATAAAATAGACGTGTTGGGAATGAGTCAATATGTTATTGGGGGTCTTGTGATCACAAAATGAACGGGATGGGAAATGGGAAATGGGTCAAAATATGTTATTAGTTTGGTAAATGTTATTAGTTTGACCCGCTTAGACGAGTGATCATAAAATGGACAAAATGGAATTTGAATGTTAAATAAGACAAAATAAACGTGTTGGGTATGAGTCAATATGTTATTGGTGGTCTTGTGATCACAAAATGGATGGGATGAGAAATGGGAAATGTGTCAAAAAATGTTATTAATTTGGTAAATGTTATTAGTTTGACCCGTTTAAACATGACTTGTGATCACAAAATGTGTTTATAATTTGGACTTAAATATACTTTTATTGTAGGAATAAATTGATGCCTTGTTTCAAGACCCATATTTTAGAGATCAGCTTCAAAATTATGGGCAAAATAAGCAAGTTAGTGATGAGGACGGTGAAGACGATGAAGATGATGAAGCTTAATTGATAAATGTATGTTGACTTAATTTAGAATGTTTATGTATGAATTGTATTGTAATGTATGAATGGATGTTGA
>BJCO01363478.1:0-15854 GCA_018326465.1 Flaveria floridana
GATGCTTTAAGGGCTGAGATTACTGCTAATCCAGAATTACAATCCCTATGTTCACAGATTCAAGCTACCCCGAGTGACTACCCCGATTATAGGCTTCGTGAAGGGCTGTTATTCTACAAAGATCGCCTTTTTATTCCCCACGGTTCTCCTCTCTGTCAAACTCTTCTCTTAGAATATCATGCTTCGGTTATTGGTGGTCATGCCGGTATAACTCGTACATTTCACCGTTTGTCCTCTAATTTCTATTGGAAACACATGCGTAGGGATGTCAAGGAATTTGTGGCTAAATGTCAAACTTGTCAACAGATGAAAGCTTCATTCTTACCGCCAGGAGGTTTATATCAACCACTTTCCATTCCAGACTTAGTTTTTGAATGTATCTCTATGGATTTTATCACGGGCCTCCCTAACTCCCATGGCAAAACATCAATTATGGTGGTCGTTGACCGTTTGTCAAAATATGGTCACTTTGTGGGGTTACCAACTAATTTTTCAAGTGCAACAGCTGCGTCTGTCTTCATTGCTAAAATTATCAGACTACATGGTATACCCAAAGACATTGTCACTGATCGTGATCCTCGATTTATGTCGGATTTTTGGAAAGAGCTGCACCGTCTCCAAGTTACTCATTTGTCCTTCACTACTGCCTACCACCCCGAATCCGACAGTCAAACTGAGGCATTGAACAAATGTTTGGAAATGTACTTACGCTGCTATGTTTGTGATCAGCCTAAAACATGGGTTAATTTCCTTCCATGGGCTGAGTTCTGGTATAACACTTCATTTCAAACAGCTGCTAAAATAACCCCTTTTGAAGTCTTATACGGTCGTCGTCCACCAACAATTGATCGTTATATGCGTGACTCCACGGGTAACCCATTAATTAAAGCTCAACTACTTGAACGAGATGCTGTGTTGACATTGCTCAAACATAACTTAACTCGTGCCTAAGAAAGGATGAAACTTTATGCTGACAAACACCGTTGCATCCATTTCGCCAACACTCCATTCGCCTACAACGCCATCATAAGCTCGGAAGACGTTATTTTGGACCTTATAAAGTGGTGGGAAAAGTTGGCATGGTCGCTTATCGTTTGGAGTTGCCTGACTCTGCTCAAATTCACAACGTTTTCCATGTTTCCTTGCTCCGAAAATACGCTGGTATACCTGATCATCAGGTCACCCTCATTGACCTCGTTGATTCATTTGCTACATTAATTCTCCAACCTCTCAAGGTTCTAGATACTCGTTCCGTCGATCGTGCTGAACACCAAGTGGAGCAATGTTTGATCCAATGGGAAGGGCTTCCAACTACTTGGGAAGATAAAGCTTCTCTGCTCAAGTCTTTTCCTCTGTTCAACCTTGAGGACAAGGTTATTGTGAAAGAGGGGAGTAATGTTGTGACTACATCAGTGGATACGGGTCAACCCGAGCAGAGACAAAGCACCTGATCCAAGAAAGCTCCCACATGGATGAATGAGTATGTCATGAAATCCACGTCAGCAAAGAAATAACGAAATTGTCAGGTTAAATAGGGAACATGTGGAGAAGTTGAGATCATGGAATATTGTTGAGTCTGTTGTATTCTCTCTCTCACCTAGTCTCTCTGTGTTCTTTCCCACCTGAATTTTCTTATGAATCAATAAACTATCATTCTCTTTTTATTTACATGTTTCCAATTTTCTAGTTGTTGGTTAAGAATACTCCAAACAGTATGGCCTTGGGAGTGAACAACACCCTTACGTGGTTCTAGCTGGACAACTCATGAGGTAGTGGTGTGAATACTTCCTTCAAGAAACAACAAATCTTTGATTTTTTTTAATAATAATATTTCATTTAGCAATTAATTTGGTTTTCTCTTAAAAAAATCTAAATATACAGTGTTGTTTAATATTTTTATATTAATTTTGATATAACTTTTCTGTTAAAAATCGAGTTGGTTTAAAAATATATATATATATATATATTTTTTATTTTATAAGCGGTTTTGGCACGTACTTGTATATGTAAAGTATTATGCGGCACAAGTTTGTCTATAGTTTTGTAATGGCACCATCAATATTTACAAGGTAGGATATTTATGCAAACCGAGTAACTGACGACAAGCGGCATTCAACAACTAAATCGGCAATCAACTTAGAAGATATTAGTGACAAAAACATGCTAATAAACCGGAAAGACGTAACCATGAAACGCACCATAATCTTCGCGTGGATTTGGTATATCATATTGACGTACTTTAACCCAACAATTAGACTAGACATAGTGTGCTTCTAAGGGGGCTCCAAAGTTGCTGACATAGACACAATTAGGACGTTAAAACCGTTACGTCCTAGTTAAAGAGAGGTTTCAAATTTATTTTTAGTCAAACCTTTAACGGACGTTAAAATAGATGAATGGTTTATTTTTTCTCACTTTCGACTAAAAAGTGATTTAAAGCCATTACACTTGATTTAAAATAATTTTAATAAATTCATATATGTGAAATTTCAATTAAATAAACCACTACACATATCTTAAGCTTGTATATTTTAATTATCAGCATGTATGTATTTTAAGTTATTAATGAAAAATATTTATTTTTAATTACAAAGTGTTAATACATTAAAATATTATTAGCATTTAGGAAATAAAATAATGTTTCTATTAAACCCAAGTGAGGTGAAGCAGAAATGAAAATTGAAGTTACGTTGATGTTACAACTAAAACCAAGTGAGTAGTTAATTAACCTTCTAATATTCTTATAATAAAAGTATAAAACACCATAAACATTTATGTAATTTTAAAAGAAACTAAATTCTCATAAGAGTCACTTGTGTAACTGGAAGGAGGTTTCCTTGTGTGACCAAACTCTGGCATGAAAATAGATACATCGGAAAAATATTGCTTAGTACGAGTAGTAATACAAATGAGTCATAGATCAACTGGTTTCAGAGGAGACACCTTATGACTTTTCAAAGTGAAGGTAATGGGTTGGAGTCTCAATTGTAATATGCTTCAAGTCGACCAATGGTTTTATCACAGTGGACCTTTGGGTGGTGGGTTACCCTTGGAATAGTAGGCGAGCCGGGTCACCGGCGCTATCTGTGTTCGCGGGCGTGGTGGTCTTCGCCAATGGGTTTATTCGGATGACCGGACTTAAAAATTATTCGGTGATCGTTCAAAAAGAAAGCACGAGTAGTAAATGTGTATTAATTGTGTATTAAGTGAGAGCATGCATCATCAAAAAGTCTTTTCCTACGAGATTCTTCTGTTATCTATGCGTAAATATTGGTTTTGTACTATCATCAAAAACTATTATTTTATCCACGAATTAGAAAATCAATCAAATGAATTGTAACATGTATACAATCAAATTGCATCTAAGGTCATTTCTAGCCTGTTAAACAAATATTGTAGCTCAACAATGCCATATGCTTCGAGTTAAAGCCATGAAGGTCTCTCATGTCAAACTCAAGATCACATTCACATCCACTTCGTCTTGCTTGAACCGCTGACCGGTGGTGGTGTTCTCACATTCCTGTTTCCATCAACACCTTAAACAAACCGAATAAACCCGTGTCACAAACGAGCCAGATAAGTTTTATAGCCGAGTGACGGTCAAATGTCAAACCAACTTTGACTTACAAGGGTCAACTCCTCCAAGTGAAGATCTTCTTGTTCTGTCCAGTGGCTGGACCCCGGTTAAAGACTGTCGTCGCGCTGGCCTAGCAACAACAGGTGGTGTTAGCGTTGATGGTTGTTGTACTTCATTGGTTTTCGGTTGAACCCTGCAAAGAACAAGACGATATAAATTGGTTGCTTTATGTAATAACTTCAAACAAGGGACTTTGATTATGTTTCTGTTATGTTCTACCAACCGTTTTTCAGAGCCGTTGATCAGTTTCCCAATGGTCCGAAGCGATTTCCTGATATGTGATGACTTCACATTTGCAGTGCTGGCTCTAATTTCAGAAGAAAATATGATTTCATTTCTGATTGACACTTGAGATTCAGGTGTTTTTGGTAGCACAAGTGGTTTCACTTGTCTGCTCTTCGAAGCAGAATTTGGAGCCATTGTTCGCGCCAATGGTGATCTTGGACTCTTGGGAGTTCTTTCTGTTGCTGCAGCTGCTGCTTTTGGTCGAGTCATTGGTGATCTTTGTTCCAGTTTGTTGGCTTGTTGTGCACTTTGTGGTTCTTTTTCTCCCAATTGTTTTTTCAGGCTCTCAATCTGTTCTTTAAGGTCCATGACCTCCCGGCTCTCCTTGTTCAATCGAGCTGCACCAAGTTCGACAGTTGAAGCCCGTTGAGCAAACTTCAAAGTACTAACTGTTTCCCCAAAAGAATCACCTTCTGGACTCACATGAGCAAACATCAAAGTCTTTGCATTTCCACCTGCACATTTCATGTAAATAAACCACTGATCAAAGTCAACCAACCATTCTATTAAAAAAGAAACCAAATTTCTTCCATCATATACCTAAAGAATTCTGAAGTAGTAGTGTAAGTTTGCTATTTCTGTATGGAATGTATGAGTTCTTCTGAGATAAAGCTGTGATTACATCTCCTAAACAAGAAAGTGACTTGTTTATATATTGAGCTTCTTTAAGCCCTTCACCGGTGACTTCTGATTTATCCACCCTTTCACTTCCTGCTAAGTCTACCAAATGAAGACAGCTTCTAATCGTGCCTCCGTTTACATCCTTTCCATGCACATGCACTGTCAATATGCTGAAATAAAATACACCACAACTCGTTAAATTCAAATTATCTGTTTTGACCCGTTACCCAACCAGCCCATTGCAAAGTTAAAACTTAAAAAGAAATGTTTGTAGTCGGAGGACCTGTGTGACCGGCTGCTTTGGTGATTCAGAGCTGTTGAACTCACAGCACGGTTCACTTGACCACTTTTCATCAAGTTTAGGACATCGGCCGTTGAGTTCACTGAGTGAATGGTCGCATCAGGAAGGCTTAAACCGTTCTCACTTGTGCAGCTGCGGATCTCCAATTTGCTGGTGGATGTAGGATCACTGGTCAACAGATCTCTCACTTGTTCATTGTATATCTCCACCATTTGTACAAAAATCTCATATTTCAGAACATCTTTTCTTCTGTTTGATAGATCAAAGAGATCATTGAGAGCTAAATAGTTGATGCCCATTTCTTTTCTTGATGCACCAGTAGGGCCACACTACAAAAATCAAACATAACATCAGCCAAAACTAAATTAGAACCACAAATTTTATTCCAAAAAGGGCAGTGGTAGTATTATCTCACCATTGTATGTGTTTTCCCTGATCCTGTCTGCCCATATGCAAAAATGCACACGTTGTAACCGTCCATAACTGATCTTATAAGTGGTTGGGTGTCCGTGAATACCTCCTCTGATAAAGACTCAAAATGTTAATATTTAGCGAGCCCGTATGAACTTGTAATTGGAATACAATAACACAAAGTGGTCATTCACCTTGAGTGGCAGTTGGACCAAAGACACGGTTGAATTGGAACAACTTCTTTCCATCTTTGTTCGGTTTTGAAGGATCCATAACAACTAATGAGCCATCTTCCCCGATAAAATCGATCACATTTTTCGTGTCAGATCTAAATGCAGGTCTGATCCTGCAGTATACTCTAATATTTCCTGTAATATGTAGAGTTGTAAGGTAATAACTACTAACATTATCTCCATTTTGATAACATTAATAACATACAAGATTATACCTTTTAGATCCTGAACCATATTGTATAAATTCCTGTTTTCTTGAACCACCTTATGATAACCCTGGGCAGCAGTGGTTAATTCCTCTATTTGACTCTCTGAAAATCCATATACAAAAGTCAGCCTTTTGACAAATTCTTTATATTTTTAATAAAAAGAAATTTTGAATATTGAAAGGTATTTTGTTCTCATACCCATTCGTTTTAGATCACTTTGGAATTGGCTCTGCAAGTCTCCAAATTCCGCCTTTGTACTCGACAATAGTTCCTTTATGTTCTGCAAAATGGAGTTACAACTTACAAGTGACAATTGAGGCAGTGGCTGTTTAGTGTTGAGAATAACAAAAAGAAAGCATACCAGTAGCTTTGTTTCTTGTACTTTAACCACCTGCAAGAGGTTGCTATCACCAGCTTGGCGATACTGCAACAAGTTTTTAAACAATCTCTGAGTAAATTCAAACTAATAAGAGCTTACCGTTGCTTCAATTGCAAATGATTTATATAAAAGAAATACATCCACATACTTTGACATTTTCCGTTGTAGTTGAATCTGGTGATGATGAAGTTGCTGACCATGTAACTGATCTAGTTTCTTCTGTTGATAGATCATTGGAAATAGGATTCAACTGATATACAAGAAAAAGATAAATATGTTAATCTTGTTGAACTAAAGTTACTAACAGAAGACTTAATTTGAATCATTTTGTAATAAAAACTAAATATTATACCACAGGGGACTTGTATTGAAGTTGTTCCTCCAAAGTCCTTGAAATTATCTTACTAAGCAACTTGACAGAATCCTGTTTTACAATTATTCAGTTATAATCTATAAACTCTTCAGTTTTGACTAACAGAAATTTATACAAAAATGAAGGCAAAGATGGCGATAGTTACCGCATTTCCATTACGAATAGAGGACAACAATGTACCATCAAAGTTCTCTTTTGCATCAGTCATACAATCAGCTAAGGCCTTCACAATCAAATCTACAAGGTACCAAAACAATATCAAAGTGACAATCTAATCATTCCAAACATCCAAGGTTCATATGAACTTACTGAAAAACAACAATTATGCTTTTGGACACAAAACCATATTTTCATATAGATAAAATAATGTAAAAGATCTGTACACCTTCAAGTTTCTGAGAATCATTTTGAGACGGTGGCTGATTTTCGACATTTGCAGACGAATCCCACTGCTTGTTGAGGTTTAAACACATTGCTGATCTAGGGTTCCTACCATTTGATTGCATAACCAAAGGAGATCTGAAATCATGCTTAAAAGATTCATTCCCTTTTCTCCTTTGTTTCCTGTCATTGTATTCTTTGAGCCCTAAAACACAATCGACAATCTTCGCAGACGAACCCGCCACCATATTATCCTAAAATACAATCATATAAGATAATTAAGTTCACAACAGATCAAAAAACTAAAAAACTATAGTAAAATCAATTGTATTGAATTTGTTAAAACATATTACCCTTTCGAAAACCGAAGCTTCAAACACAGGAAGCTTTAACCCTTCTACTGCTTTCAAAAAGTTCCTAACATTCTCAAAGAACTGATAAGCAGGCAAAGGCTGAGAATCCCATGTGAGGGATTGCGAAGGAAACCGACTAATCTCAACAACCTTCACAAACAAAAATCAACCACAACCCAAGAATCAGGTAAACTACAAACCACTGCATACCTAATTGCACAATCAGTTCTATAACTTGTACCTTTGGGACAGACCCTGGTTCAATCTCATTAATCGCATGACAAAGAATCAACCCATTTCTCAAGCAAGAAATAAACTGCTTCTCCGAAGGCTGTTTCGGTATCCCCAACGATCCGACGATACTCTCGAGCCATTCAGCAGCTTGAAACCTCCTCAAAGCTGCATAAATCAAGAAAGTTTGAACGATTTCCATGATCAAGAACGTTCAATTGCTTGTAGAGATGAAATTGATGGAACAAAGTGGGATTTTACCTGCTTCTTGGGCTTTTCTTGAAGCAAGATTGAGATCATCCCCTGCTCTTGATGCGATCACCTCCATAGATTCTCACAATCTGAAACTGATCTCTGAATCTTTCATAAAAGAACCACCCAAAAGAAATTGGGTTTTCAGGTAACGGTCTGATGGGATTATAGAGGGAGATTGTGTGTGTACTGTGTAGTGATTGAGGGTTAAGAAACATGGGATTTTGGAATTTTCAATTAAGTTGCAGAGAAGACCGTTATAGGGGCTTTTGAATTCAAATGTGTGGGGTCGTGAACGTGATATCAGTGCACGATGAAGACAAAGTCAGCTTAATCAACGGTTGTAATTGCATCTTTTGTATGGCCCGTTTGGCCACGAGGGGGACGTGGGTTATTGGGTAATTACAATTTACACATGTAATTACTTTTAAACTTTTAATTTAAAAAATTATAGATATGTCACAAATGAATGGTTGTAATTTAAAAGCTGTTTAAATAATCATAATGATAATAATAAGAATATGATTGGGCTTTTCACTTAACCTTAACATATTTTTTATGAAATGGTGTGTAAAAATTGTTACTTTTATGCGAAATAAGCGTTTTACTATATTCTTTTAAAAACAAAAATATATATTGTAAAAATCGGCAATGATTGTGCCTCGATCTTGTATAGGTCCGTCGGTTGGAAACTATCAAGACTGCTATTACAATTTACAATCTTCATTCTTGCTTCTTTTTTTTTCCATCAACGACTGTCACAAGTAGCCGAGACTACCCATCAAGTATAAATGGCTACAAACTAACACACATGTTTGTTTTATTTAATTGGGCTCTAGATTTGAGTTAACAGACTAAAGACGATGTGCTAGTTGGGCTGAAGTTATACATAAGCAAGCAAGAGTTCTCATGCGACACTTGTTTCCTCTCTAAAATAGCACACGGAATGTAATTATAAGTACTCGTTATGCTACCTAAATTCAATGATTTTTATGATTTACATCATAATTAAAAGATTTGATTAGCTTCAATAGAATCAAATATGCATAACAAACAAAATAAATCTTGGATCATAGATCATTCACGCAACCACCTTGTAACATAAACAAGTAATTAACTAGATCAAGGAGTCCTTGATTAATGTCAATGGTGAAGGCAACCTTGATTAATCCATTCGACTCATGTTTAATTTAGTCATTATTTAATTCCATGTTAACCTACTTTTAATATGTTTATACTCTCATTAAACCGGCCCCTATCCCTTAAATAAACAAATTTAAATTTAGACGTAAACATCACATAAACAAACAATTAATATTTTATTAGAAATAGTTCAACGTAATTTTGTCTGGTTCAGATTAATCTGTGTTAAATTATTTGATTATGGATAACAAATTAAAATGTAATATAGACAAAAGACATAAGCAAAATCAAGAATTATGTAAAGTAGCGGTCATAATAAATTCCACGTGGACAGTGTTAGGCGACCAAAATTGATTTACGGTTTAATATTACATAGCAGTTTGGAACCGCCTTCGATTTATTATAATTTCAATAATGCATATCATTCCCATTTATCCAAATATAAAATTTGAAAATGATGTTACTTTAAATTTCATTTATAAATTATAAAATTTTCTAAATCCTCACTATACACAAGGAAGTATATGTATCCTTTACATGACTTTCTTCTACATTTGTAAATACATAAAAAATAATAATAACTTGGGTCACAATTAGTAATGTAAATGACTATATTTTGTGTAAAGAAATCAACAAGAAGAATCAAGAATGATGAGAGCGGCTGCTAGAATGTGAGCAATCGATCTCAGATCTTGATTGTTGAGCAGATGATTTCATCATGAGTGTAGATGGAGAAGATGAAGACAATTGCCAAGGGATTAAACCCTAGAGAACCATCGGTCCCAAACGAGCCTCTTCTCCACCCCTTGTTTGAACCCATTTGTTGCCTTTTAAGCTCACAGCTTTGTAACGGTAACAAAAGAAGCCCAGTCCAACTTCTTTGACTTGAAAGAGTCCACAACATAACTCCAATACAGCCCAATAGTTTCAGCCCAAACACATGAAACAATATACAAAACAAATAAAAAAAACATCAGAATAGTAATCAGTTAAATGAGTTTGTTATTGAATTGTATATCTATAAATTTCAACATTTTGTTACTACAACAACAATACCTTTCCAAGGTAGTTAGGGATGAAGGGGTTTATGAAGGGCGTTAAACACCACCTGGTGTGGTAAGGGGCATTAAAAGGCTTACTCGTTAACATTTTTACGAGCGCGAATATATCGTTATACACATAAATGATACTGGTTTAATCTTCATTTTTAAATTAAATTGATGAGCGTGAAAGAATGTGAGACAAATTTCTATGAGTGTCATGGAGTGAAAGGAGGTGAATGGGTGGTGTGACGTCTATTTAAAATTAAAAGACGTGATAGTATATCTAATGACTTTATATATTGATATCACCTCAAAATAAGTGATGAATTTTAACTTGGAGTTCAATGATTGTGTTGAAGGATTTTGAGGTGGATGAGACTCAATTCATGGGTTTAAGCAACTTATTGCGCTATGATATAATTATCTATTTTCTATCACTAGACATATGCAGTTATGCATTTATGATTTATCTAACCTAGCTACTTGGTCTGTTTTTTTAAGCCAATGTTAATTGAAACTAGGTGTAATTCACCTCTTAAACAATTGAGTTAGATTACTGTCAATTAGATTGTCCTGAAGTTATATCGAAAGTTTAAATTAAAAAAAAAAAGAACAAGGAGTAATTGAATTTAGTGTTTGTGTTTGGGTATGTGTGTTTAGATGTTCATATGTGTCACCATGTTGAATATAATTATTGCACATGTTAATGTAATATCAATAGCTACAACAGTCAAAAAAATTTGCTATAGCAACTTCAACAACATAAGAAACACATACAGTAACAACAGAAATAGCTTCATCAACAACAGAAATAGCTTCATCAACAACAACAATATCTAATTTAATAACGTCAACTACAATAATAGCAACAATAATAACATCAATAGTAACTACAACCAAATTGAATTCTTAATTAGTTAATGTAAGAAAAGCTTAGATGGTAGAAATCCCCACTCGGAAACACCGTCCCATAGGCTCAACAACGGCTCGAGGAAGGAGGAGTGCGGGTGAGGCTCGCCAAAGAAGCCATGCGTATGTGTGTGTAGAGGTTAGGTTAGGGAAGCTGCCAAAAAAGCCGCCATAAACATCACCTATCACCGTCAACTTCAGCTCAGGGGGAAAGATTATTTCGATGCCACTCCATACACACTAACACAACCTATGACATAACTGTCACATTAACATATTCTTTAACTAGATTAGAAACCCGTGCATTACAGATGTTGAATGAAAATATTAAATTAATAATTACTAATTAATATATAGAAATAATTATGAAAATAATTTTTTAAGATAACACAATAACAACATATTTTTAAACTTTCATATTCATAAGAACTTTTGTTTTACAAAATTCTTTTTTAAACACTCGATTCTTTTAAAAACTATTATATTTTAAATAATGTCACTTTTTAAGCTTTTTGTATTTTAAAAACTTCATATTCATAAAACTTTATTTTAAGAAAATAACATTTACAATAAAAAACATGTTTTTAGTTTATCAGGTACATAATTTTGAAAATATATGAATAAAATAATTAGCATTTAATATCATCACCAAATAACTAACCTCTTTAAAACTTTAGATAAAAACACGACACGTTACAAAATTTATTTTGCTTCAGTAGAGAAGATACATCAAAATATTAAACTATCAAACTATAACATAAAAAAGAGGTAGATGTCATTGCAACAAATTTTATAAAAACATTTATAAAAACAAACTCAAATAAAAGAACAAACCAAATCACAAAACGTTGACCTCCACCCCTATAAATCCACCATGCACCACACTAGAAACATGAAACATTCACCATCATCAGTCATCACTCATCAGTCATATATATATATATATACATATATATATATCACCTCGGATCAACCACTGATCATTCAACCATGAACCACCGTCTTCAACCTCTACAACGAACCACCAGCTGCGACAGCACCACCGCAATCATCCCATCAAACTACACCTCTTCAACCTCCTTCACAACTGACCCCATCTCCGGCGACAACCCCTTCGTCGGAAAAGGGTCTACAATAGGCTGCAGCCCTCATTTCTTCACAACTTTTTTCCGTTCCATTCTCAACGTAATACCCTCGTGCCGGTGGCTCGCCTTACCCACTCAACTGTCGCTAATGCCGTCGCCAACCCGGAAAGTCACCGGAACATTATTCGGTAAAGTAAAACACCAAAAACTGATTTGTCTGTTGATTGTGTATGTGATTAGGGTTATAATAAAAGATGGTTGGTTGTATATTATTAATAACCATATTTACATTAAGAATCAAAACTTTTTCAAATTACACAAAAAACCATCATTCTTTGCAAAACAACACTGATTAAAAAAAAAACATTTCTTTACACTAACTACTTTCTATTTACATCTTAATTACAATTGTTGTAATAGGTAACCGGAGGGGGCTTGTTAGTTTCGCCGTGCAGTACGACCCCCGGTCGGAGCCGCTGTTGATCGTGGAGCTCGGGATGTCGACCGCGGCTCTGGTTAAAGAAATGTCGACGGGGTTAGTTCGGATCGCGCTCGAGTGCGAGAAGCAGTACCGACCGCATGGCAACATGAAGCTGTTTCACGAGCCGCGATGGAGCATGTACTGCAATGGGAGGAAGTGCGGGTATGCAGTGTCGCGTGGGTGTTCGGAGTCGGATTGGTATGTGCTGAGGACGGTGAACACGATATCAGTCGGTGCCGGAGTAATTCCGGTGGTGGAGGATGGCCAGAAAAAAGCCAACGAGGGGGAGCTTCTGTATATGCGAGCGAGGTTCGAACGAGTCGTGGGGACTCGTGACTCGGAGGCGTTTTATATGATGAACCCGGATGGGAGGGGAGGCCCTGAACTCAGTATATTTCTACTTAGGATATAGTTATAGGAAAAAAGTTTAGTTATGAATGTCATATGTGTAATTTTATTACGAATTAATCTCTTTACTATACTAGGTTTTGTTGTTTGTTAATATCTATCTGATTTTGATTGTGCATTAGCAAGTATAAGATTTGTTATGCTATGTTGACAGAGCAAATCGAATGAACATTGAACGAGTTTTTGAATGATATTAATTGTTGTTATGGCATAAAAAGAAAACGTTTATGAGTTTTACGAATGAATTTAGATAACTGTTTCTTGATGTTATTTCCTGCTTTACTATTTGTTGTAACTTTTGATCTCTTTTGAGCTAACTGTTTTTAGTTCCATTAACGAAAAAACCTAAATCTTGTTTCGAATATAAGCATTTGCAGTGCTACAATAAGTCACTTGAACAAAGGGACACATGACAAAGTAATAGTTACATTTACAGATGTTCGATTACTCTTTCATTGACAGCTTTCCAGTGTCCAGTAACAGGTCTCGTAACTCCACTTGGATAGAATGGTAACGGTATATCTGTTGTTTGATGCTCGATCTTCTTTTCAAGTTTCGGAAGTCTTCTTAAAAATGCTTCAAGTTCCGAATCTGAATAGTCCGACCATGTCACGACCTCCTCTGCACAACTGACATGATAAGCATGGTCACACTCCAAGCACTTAAAGATCAGTGTAGACTGCATTTCGCGGTTACAAATGTTACAACACCCATCGCTTTTAGTCCCCGCATGAAATGCGAAAAGATGTGCCTCTTGTACAAGACGTAAAGAACGCCCAAACTTCATATTAAGAAACATATAAACACCTTCCATATGAATAGATTGTACGCCTTCTTCACGGATAGGATTAACACCTTGTTCAGACTTGAGTATTAACGGCGCGCACTCAGAATGTATCGACTGGCTACATTCTGAGCAATGATAGAACCACATTTCGGGATCAAGATCCTCCTCGCAAACTTCACAGAAATATTGACTCTTGTGGCTTTCGATTGGGGAGTAACTTAGTTTTAGGGGGTGCTTGTCGTACTTGTGAGTAATTGTCTTGGGCAAATGCAGTGCACACCGGTTATCCAAGTAGAAGTCACAAGAAATACACTTGTAACAAATCTCACTTGTGTTGATGATGACATCACATGCATCACATGCGATTCTAGTGCTTCTAGATTGGATTGATGATGGATCTGTAATTGAAAGTAAGTGATTTGGGTGTGCTTCATGAGTAATTGTTTCAGGTATCAATCCGCAATTCACATCAGCTCGATAATCACATGTGGAGCAGGCGTATGCAAACCCATTGCAACGTAATCTGCAAATATTGCACTCGAACCCTGCATAACCCAGTTCACGAGGTAGATGGTAAAGGAGTTTGAGTGTGTGTTTCCGATGGCTCGGATGGTTTTCTAACTCGATGGGTAGCCTGGTGCACCACTCATGGAGATAAAAGTCGCAAGTGCGCGCTAGTTGCTCGCACATGTAAAATGGTGTTGTGGTAATTGGTCTTACACACCCATTGCATAGTAGCTTAATCCTCTTGATTGGGTCATGAAGAGACACCGGTTGAATTCCTAAAGTACTCGTGTTCGTTGTATTGATCAGACGTAATGGGTGTTCATGACTGGAATGCGTGTAGAACTCGCCGTCATATCTAACTTGATCAAAGTTTTGATGATCCTTTGCTCTAAGAATCTGATGTGGTAAGATGTTGTAAAATTCGTCGAGCGGGTAGTGTAGAAGGTCTGGATAATCAACAACTTCAAAATTTGAATAGGTTTTGCCCATGCCTGAGATAAAAGTTGCAATTATCAAGTCATAAGCTTTCTACATTGTTAAGAAACTAGGAGCCAATGTGTGTATGAGGTTTTACCGCGGGAGAAGATGGACATGAAAGGCTCGCCCCTTGAAGTTGCGCAATCTAGGTGGACGTAATACCGACATTTACTGCATTTATACATCCAAAGCTTGTCGCTAATATTCATTCGACATATCCTGCATTTGCTATGTTCCGGTAGAACCAAAAAAGAAAGTGAGAGTGTGAGCATGTGAGTATGAAGATTTTGAAGTGAAAACTTGAATGGAAGTGTAACACAATTGACGTTGATCGAGAAGTTAAAACAAGTGATACAATGATAGAAGACGCCTTCATGTTTCTTCCCACACGCAAAACACTTGCTCAAAGAGGCGTCAACTGTAGGAGAGATTAACGTGTGTGGGTGGCCGGGATGATGGATCGTAGTTTGATCCACAAAAGTAACACAACCCAGATCTATTTCGTAATTGCATGTAGAACAATGATAGCATATACCATGTTGATGTTTTGTGAAACAAGCATGACAACTCCAGGAATCTGAACCTTTTTTGAGGTGAAGATCATGGATAGGGTGGGCTGGAAATCGAAAGGTTGTGGGCCTCTTTGCACAGAATTTGTGAAGCGAGTAGTTACATGATGACTCGCTACACTTGTAGTAATAACGGTGGTACCAATCGATTCCAAAGCCACACATGTCACATGTGCGCTTAAAGTTTTGTGTTGCAATTAAATCGTTGTCATCAAAATCATCATCATCTTCTTCGTAGCCTACATACATTGATTGCAAATCTTCGAGAACGAGCGGATGTTCGTGTTGTATCTCTTCATGTATCTCCTGCAACTCCATTATAATTCTTATCTCTCACTCTTCAAATATGATAGTTCGATATCTTCTATCTGCGATTTTTACAACCAGGTATAAAAGACAGTTAAAGCAATACTTACATGTATTTACACAATACTAAAGTTTAAAATTGCTTAAAGAGAAACTAGTAAGTACCTTTGTGATTGATGGAGATTATACAATAAACATGATATTTTGTAGGTGTTCATAGAATCTTAGTTGATACCTAAAGAAAGCAACGAATAATAATATATCATACTTTGGTTCATACTTTGGTTCTTATGTAAAGAAAGAATAATTCTTTTCTTTGGCATATTATATTATTTTTCCTTTACATTTCGTGCTTTTTTCTAGATGACTGATGTCGGTTTGTCAAGCCTAATCAAAAACAATTTATAAGGTTCCAAACTCACCTAAGATAGCTAGAGTAAGTCGGGTCGATCCACAGGGAATATGTGGAAAGT
>BJCO01363480.1:0-17056 GCA_018326465.1 Flaveria floridana
ATATCCGAGATACCTTAACCTATAGTCTTGTAGTATAGGCTTTTGGTTATAGGTTTCCAGCTGGAATCAAAGTATATCCGGCTGTAGGTAGTATTATATGTATAGTTCTCATTGTAACTCAATAGGTAGAGAGATTGTGCTTGTAAGAGTCTTGTAATCCTTTGAGTTGAGAATCAATATATAAAAGTACCTTGAAAATTTACTTCCTGTGTTTATTATCATTTGCTACTTGTTATATTGTGATCAACTCTTGTTAAGACTCTTTCTGAGTGTTATTCTAGGTGAGTTTGAGAGAAAAATCACTTGTGAGATTAGATTGTTTGGCTGGTTGGGGGTACCAACATTCTGGTTTTTTTAAATAGGGAGAGTCAACTCTTCCAAAGACAAACTGAAGATCTTCCTAAGACTAGAGTATGAAGAGCTTCTGAAGAAAACTAAGTATTCCGAAGACTAAGTAGTTTTCCTTTTGAAGTGCTCAACTTGGAAGATCCAAGGCAAAACCTTTAGAAGAATGAAGTCCTGAAGAGTTACAAAAGACTCAGAAGAAGTTGATTCTTCTGAAGTATAATTGGCCTCAGAAGAACTTATTCTTTCGAAGCTAGTTTACCTTCGGAAGAATTAACTATGAACCAGTGGACATAAGTATGGTCTGAATCATACTTTATTCCACGCCCATATAGCTGACCATACTTTATTCCACTATTCACCTTTTATCAGTTAATACAGTTACCTACTTTAGTAGGTAACAAAAGGTAAGTCATGGATCCATCATGACTACCTAATCAATGATAGTATTTTATCTCAGATACCATACTTCTAGCAATGTAGTATTTGTTAATATGTAAGTTCTAGCTGGTTTTCTAAGTATAACTGGCTGTATATAGTAGTATATATAGTTTCTCAGTGTAACTCATTATGAATGCTTTAGAAGAGTCTTGTAATACTCAGTAGAGAAGTAATATATACAAGTATCTTGAAAACCAATTCTTGTGTTCATTAACTTTGTATCATCAACTTAGCTAGAGATTCTTCATCATCAAACGAGTGAGACTTAGTGAGTTTGTGAGGAAAATATTGTGTTGAGAGACAAACACCGATACTACAATTTGTATCAGAGCATCCAGACTCTTGATTATGAGATCTAACCATTCCAAATCACCTTTGTTTCTTCATACTCACTCACTCTACCAAAATGGCCCTTAACCAGAAATACTCTGAAATTGATATGGGAACCACGACTAAGACTCCTATTATTACTCCTGATAATTTTAGGAGCTGGTGTCAATGTATTAAAGGTTTCATTAAGTATCAAGACAGTCGGATATGGAGGTCTATCACTCATGGTCCATACAAGCCAAAGGTGGCATCACCAACTGGTAATGGTGCCATGATTGAAAAGGTTGTTGAAGACTACTCCGATGAAGACTTCAAAAGGATGGACATCGATAGTAAGGAAATGACTGTGCTGCTCATGCCACACCAAACTCATTAATGGTGGGCTTTGAGGATTGCAAAACAGCTAAAGAACTCTTTGACGCTTTGACATTGATGTACTCTGGTTCCTCTGATCCAAAGAGTACATAAAGGATGTACTGAAGGAGATGTTTGAAAACTTCACTTATATTGTTGGTGAGACCTTAAGCCAACAATACTTCAGATACATGGACTTATTCGCATCTGTTCAGTCCATGGGAGTGACTCTTGAGAAGAGAGACTTAGTAAGAAAGTTCATGAGTGCACTTCCTCATGAATGGACTTTCTATTATGTCTCTATCAAGAGAACTGAGAATCTGAACACACTTACCATGACTGAACTATATAGGATCCTTGATGGATACCGTATGGAGATGGAGACTCATAAGGGCCATCAGATGAACAGAAGCTCAGACTCTCCTGTCAGCAATGCTCTACATGTTGCTAAAGGGTCAAGAAATCCCAGCCCCAAATGTACCTAAACTACAATCAACATCCATCATACTCCTCTGGGCCTTACATCACATTCCCTGAGTCACCCAAGTCTCTACAAGCTCAACAAAGTCCTTTTCAGGATAGTTGTGCTTTTGTTTCAGGAAATGAACATTCTAGTGATTTTCAATTTTGTTTTGATGATTTAGAGTGTTTTAGTCCAGACGATGTAGAACACATGGACATTGTCCAATAGATGGCTCTTTTAACCTAAAGAGCAAATAAGTTTTTTAAGAGAACCGGAAGGAAATTTCCCCAGAACCCAATTAACAACAAGTTTGGGTTTGATATGTCAAAAGCCAAGTGTTACAACTATAACCAAACTGGTCATTTTGCAAGGGAATACAAAGCTCCTAGATCTAATCCTGGAGCAGCTCAAGCCTCCTAACATCACACTACCCTAAAAGTTGCAACCAAGCCAACTGAGCAGCAAACTGTAGCTGTTGCTTAAGAGGTTGTTTGGAGCTTCATAGTGGAAGATGACACCCCTGCTCAAGCTCTCATGGCTGGAACCGATGATACCAAGGTATATGGACATCTCTATACTACAGCCTGTATAGCTAAGGTTAAAATGTATCAGGATACAACAGGGAGATCAAGTCTGATATTGAGTCCTTAAACATACTAAAATATGATTTTAAGAGAGTAGAATCTAACTATAAATTTAAAATTGATGAGTTAGAGAAACCTGTATCTTCTTTAAAACATGAACACTCAAACTACAGGGCTCAAATAAATGACTTAGTCTCCAAGTTGACTCAAGCCGAGCTAGTAATAACTGATGCTAAAACAGAGAAGTATGTTATTCAAGAGCATAATTTCAATACCATTCTTACATCATCATCTCACTAAAAGGTATGCTATCAAAACAAGAGTGGGTTGTGAACCAATGAACCTGCTCCACCATATTCTTATATGTCTATAAGACAGCTAAGGTATGGAACTGATGAGCAAGAGTTTCCAACTGCTGATCCACTCCCCTTTAAGGAAAGGAATGATGTAATAATGATGACCACCACAGTAAAGGATAATGTAGAAAACCTTATCCGCACAGCTGAGGATGAAAACCTGACCACTAAAGATAGAAAAATCAAGATCAGGGCAACTAGGAAAACTGCTAAGAAGGTGGTTAAGTCTAAGATGAAAATAAACCCTAGGCAAAAGGGTGTTTTCATCTCACCTGGATTCCAAGTGGCTGGAAAATCTGATTCAGGAAAGAAGTGCAGTACCAGTACTCCTGTCCAACTAAAGAATCAAAAGTTAAAGGGGAAGGTTTTGGAAGAAGACAAGAAAGGCAAGAAACAGCAGCCCTCATGCCCCATTAAAGTTAATATTGAATGCATAATCTGTGGCTTGCATAACCACATGGCCAAAGATTGTTACTACAATCATGCAAGCACACATTATGCAAACAATGTTTAAAAAAAGAAGTCAAGGAAGGCTTCATATTTGGACCCTATCATATGGTTCAAGTGTTGAAGAAAGGAAAGTTTGTTTCTGAAGAAAAGTTGCTTTCGGAAGAAACTCATTCTTCCAAAGGAAAATAGCTTCGAAAAACAATCCCAAGAACAAACAAATAAACAAAAGGAATCCTTTGAAGTCTTCTGAGAAAAAGACTATTTCGGAAGAAAAGGTGGTGATAAATTCTTCCGAGAACAAAGAAGCCTCGGAAGCAAGTTCAGCTGCTTAAGGCTCTTTAGGCTCATCTACACTGATTAACCAAAGGATAAAATGAAAGATCAGACAAGATGTTGCAACCCAACCCTCTTTTTCATAAACCATAATTGAACCCCCATGCATGCATTTTGGTTCAATTATGTCATCTACATTGGAAGAGCCCAAGAGCAATAAGGCATGTGCTTCCAATAGTAACTAATCATTTCACCTGTTGTGCAGGGACACCCCCATGACAAGAATGGAAACATTTGGACTATGGATGGTGGATGCTCCAGGCACATGATAGGAAATAGATCTGTCCTACAAAAATTTCAACATTTTGATGGAGGTCCTGTTCAAATTGGAGGTGAAGCCGGAGGATACATTTCTGGTAGAGGTAATGTATCCAATGGTAATTTAAAATTGGACAAAGTACACTTTGTCAAACAGCTTGAGCATAATCTCTTGAGTGTTTCTCAGTTCTATGATGAAAAGCACCAAATTCTCTTTACAGAACATGAGTGCATAATTCTCAAACCCGGGATGACAATTCCTCAGGAATTGGTGCTTCTTAGATCTCCCAGGAGAGGGGATATGTACAAGCTAGATATGAACAATGCTTCCCCAGTGGGTGAAGTAACATGCTTTCTTTCCAAATCTAATAGTGATGAGTAATTCTTTGGCATAAAAGAATGTGTCATGTTAGTTTTAAAACCATGAATAAGCTGGTAAAAATAAATTGGAACATGGTGTGCCTAAAAAGAAGTTTTTCTGTAAAGACAACTATGTTGCTTGCCTAAAAGGGAAACAATATAAGGCATCCCACAAATCTAAATAAGTTAATTCCATCACTACTCCATTACACTTACTGCATATGGATCTATTTGGTCCTGTAAGTATAATGAGCATTGGAAGGAAATCATACTGTCTTGTGATAGTTGATAATTTTAAAGGATTAGCATGGGTATTCTTTTTAAGAACTTAAGATAAAACTGCTAAAAGGTTAAAATCTTTTATTCTTAAAATAGAAAATCAAATTGATCATAAGGTAAAAATAATCAGAAGTGATCAAGGGACTGAGTTTAATAATCAAGTTCTTGACTCATTCTTTAACTCAAAAAGGATTACCAGACAATACAGTGCTCCTGGAACTTCTCAACAGAATGGTGTTGCTGAGAGGAGGAACAAGACACTTATTAAGGCTGCAAGAACTATGTTAGTTGATTCAAAGCTACCTCTAACTTTCTAGGGAGAGGCAGTCAGCATTGCATGTTATGTAAAGAACAAGGTTCTTGTTGTTAAGCCACATGGAAAAACCCCTTATGAGCTATGGAGCAAGAGGCCACAGTTCATTGGCTTTCTAAGTTTCTTTGACAGCAGGTGTACCATACTTAACACAAAAGATAATTTTGCAAAATTTGCTAAAAAAGTAGGATGATGCTATCTTTGTTGGATACTCTTCAAGCCCTAAAGCCTATAGAGCATACAACATTAAGAATCAACAATTTGAGGAATCATTCAATATTGTTGTAAATGAGCACACTCCTTGTGTTAAGAGAAATGGCCCTGACCATATCTTTGACTTAGATTGTTTCCCACCTATTCTAAACCATCTTGTGAGAATGTTTCAGTTGCAGCAGGAACTCAAAATCACTCCTCTGATGATCAACTATTTGGGTTACCCATACCTATTTTAATTTCTCCAATAAGACATGAAGAGCAAGCTCCCACTACTGTAAGTCCTGAAAGTTTGAACATCATAATGGAGCTTCAACAATTTGTTAGTCAGTTGAGCCTCGGAACTCATCAACTGATGAATCTAGTTCTCAACACCAAGGTGATAAAGATAGTAAACTGGAGAACATGCAACTGTTAATACTAATTCACAGCAAAACACCATTGATGCTATCACTCATTCATTCAATCATACCTCATTGAATGAGTATGAGACATCATCTATGACCAATGTTCATAATCCTGAGCAAAACTTTTCAAACTTAGATCTATCTATGCAACTAGATGTAATTTCAAGAGTCAGGATTCACAACACTCACCCAGCTGAAAACATCATTGGGGATGTCTTAGAAGGCGTGAGAACAAGAAGTCAGACCCACAATAGGAATGTCTGCTTGTACTCATGCTTTCTCTCACAAATGGAACCCAAAAAGGTGGAAGAAACTCTCAAGGACAACAATTGGATTGAAGCAATGCAAGAGGATTCACTCCAATTCAAAAGACAAAAGTTATGGAACTTTTGTCCATTACCACCTAGTCAAGTCCCTATTTGCATGAAGTGGGTGTTTAGGAATAAAAGGGATGATAGAGGTTTGATCATCAAGAACAAGACCAGACTTGTTGTTCAAGGATACACACAAGAGGAAGGGATAGATTACACTGATATCTTTGCACCCGTTGCAAGACTTGAGGCTTTTATAATCTTCTTAGCTTTTACAGCATCCAAGAACTTCAAAGTCTATCAACTTGATATCAAATGTGCATTTCTATATGGGGATATTGACAGAGTAATCTGTGTGTGTCAGCCACCTGGATTTTAAGACCCACAGCGCCCCAACTATGTGTGTAAGTTGGACAAAGCTCTTTATGGGTTACACTAAGCACCTAGGCTATGGTATGAGACATTATCTCAGTTTCTTCTAAAGAATGGCTACACTAGAGGCACCATAGACAAGACATTTTTCATAAAGAAGTATGGGAAGGATATGTTGTTAGTACAAGTCTATGTTAATAACATCATATTTGGTTCTTCAAATGACCAAATATGCAAAGACTTTGAAAGCATCATGAAGAGGAAGTTTGAGATAAATTCCATGGGAAAGATGAATTTTTTCCCTGGAATTCAAGTGAGGCAGATGAATAAAGGGTTCTTCATCAATCAGTCTAAGTATGTTAAAGACATCTTAGAAAGATTTGAGATGAAAGATTGTAAGCCAGCCAAGACACCAATACAAAGAAATCATAATTTTGTCCCTGATTCTAAGAGGGAGGATACTGATCAACATCAGCACAAGCCAATCATTGGATCTCTAATATATCAAACTGCAAGTAGACCTGTAATCGTATTTACAACCTGCATTTGTACAAGATATCAGGCTGCTGTCAAGATGTCTCACCTAATTGTTGTCAAAAGAATCCTTAGATACCTTAAAGGGGCCCGCAAACTAGGCCTTTGGTATCCTAAGAACAAGGATTTCAACCTTTATGGATACACTGATAGTGATTACGGTGGCTGTAATATTAACAAGAAATCCACATCAGGAGGATGTCAATTTCTTGGTGGAAGGATCATCTCTTGGCAATGTAAGAAGCAATCATGTGTTTCTACATCAACTTCTGAAGCTGAATATGTTGCTACTGCAGGCTGCTATGCTCAACTGCTTTAGATTTAGAATCAGATGTTAGACTATGGTTTCAACTTCATGGAGACTCCTATACACATAGACAATAAGAGTGCCATTTCCATCACTGAAAATCCAGTCAAACACTCCAAGACAAAACATATTGACATCAGGTATCATTTCATTCAAGATATAAATAAGAAAAACTTAATCAAAATACTCAAGGTTGATTCAAATGAACAATATGCTGATTTGTTCACCAAAGCCTTTGATGAACAAAGATTTAAGTATTTAGTTACGGCTATTAGGATGATCAACATTGATTAGTATATCTCTTTTGAAAATCTTTTGAAAATATGTCATGTCTAAGGTGTCTACTTACAATCTAAGCCCTGATGAATTTCTTCCTTGGAATTCAAGTGAGGCAGATGAATAAAGGGTTCTTCATCAATCAGTCTAAGTATGTTAAAGACATCTTAGAAAGATTTGAGATGAAAGATTGTAAGCCAGCCAAGACACCAATACAAAGAAACCACAATTTTGTCCCTGATTCCAAAAGGGAGGATACTGATCAACATCAGCGCAAGCCAATCATTGGATCTCTAATATATCAAACTGCAAGTAGACCTGTAATCATATTTACAACCTACATTTGTGCAAGATATCAGGCTGCTGCCAAGATGTCTCACCTAATTGTTGTCAAAAGAATCCTTAGATACCTTAAAGGGGCCCGCAAACTAGGCCTTTGGTATCCTAAGAACAAGGATTTCAACCTTTATGGATACACTGATAGTGATTACGGTGGCTGTAATATTAACAAGAAATCCACATTAGGAGGATGTCAATTTCTTGGTGGAAGGATCATCTCTTGGCAATGTAAGAAGCAATCATGTGTTTCTACGTCAACTTCTGAAGCTGAATATGTTGCTGTTGCAGGCTGCTATGCTCAACTGCTTTGGATTTAGAATTAGATGTTAGACTATGGTTTCAACTTCATGGAGAGTCCTATACACATAGACAACAAGAGTGCCATTTCCATCACTGAAAATCCAGTCAAACACTCCAAGACAAAACATATTAACATCAGGTATCATTTCATTCAAGATATAAATGAGAAAAACTTAATCAAAATACTCAAGGTTGATTCAAATGAACAATATGCTGATTTGTTCACCAAAGCCTTTGATGAACAAAGATTTAAGTATTTAATTACGGCTATTGGGATGATCAACATTGATTAGTAAATCTCTTTTGAAAATCTTTTGAAAATATGTCATGTCTAAGGTGTCTACTTACAATCTAAGTCCTGTTACAAAAGGTTTTCTCCAAAACTCTCTAAGTATAAATTCTTCCGAAGAGAAATTTACCCTCGGAAGACATCATTATTTGTCTTCCGAAGGCAAATTCTCTGCACAAGTATTCTCTTCCGAAGAGTTATTAGCCTAGGAATACTATTTGATCAAAGACCAAATTTTCTACCGAAGGTTGCTAACTTCTTCACTCGGAAGAACACTTTACTCTCGAAAGAAAATTTATCTTCAAGACATATTTTTCTTCGGAAGGAAAAGTGGCTTCGGAAGACAATCAAGAAAGAGAAACACAAGTGTTCTCTCGAAAGCAATTTTACTCGCTGAAGAAAACCTTACTGTGTAACGGAAATCTTTGGGTCCCACTCTGCAAAAAGTAAGATTTTATTGATGATTGTTGGAATAGTTTAAAAGGTCTTTCTTACCGCTATTGTCAAATCGGAACCCAAAACTTCCTTTCACCTTATCGGTTTGATTTTTCACTTTATCGGTTCGATTTCTCACCATCATTTAAATATTTCCGATCTCCTTTCATTATCTTCTTTACCACTAAAAAAATCCTACAATATCCATTGTCATTTTTGCTCACTCTCAAACTCCTTCGAACAGTTGCTTCACCAAAGAATGGCCTTCAATCCCTAGCACAACCAGCTCGCCATCCTTGACTCTTCCATGAATGACGACTTTGCCCCAATCATGCAATTCCTAACCCAATCAGCATATTTACTGCTCTAACCATTAACCCCACTATTTACTCAAACAATATGGCCGAACTCTGGGCCAGTGGTCAAAACGACATGCTTAACGGTCAAAGGTTATCAGGTCAAGAGTATGCGGACAGGAGATTATTGTTAGTGAAACCACCATCAGGGAGCATCTGGAGCTTCATGATGAACGTGTCCGCACTGAGTTCCCCAAACAAGATTTGGAAGGAACATATTCCTAAATGGGATATGGAGGAGACTTCAGTAAGTCCACAATCTACAAGTTCAACTTCTCCTACAACTGGAAGTTCTTGCTGCATGTTGCCCTTCACAGCTTGTCCAACAAATCAGGGGGTTGGGATCAAATTCCTTATGATCTGGGCTGCCTGATCCATGGGTTGGTACGAGGTCTTAAATTCAACTACTCCAAGTTTGTGTTGCATCACCTGAGACGTAATCTCACTAGGAACACATTTTCCTAGGTAAATCCAGCATATTATCAATTGTGAGTTGGATTAGGATAAGCTAAAATATGCAGATACTCTAGTTGTTCCCCAAATGAGGTCAGGTATTTTCAAGATGCTGAAGAAGATATCCGCCAACTTCACTGGAAGGTTCACTAACCTCTTTCCATGTATGCTTGAGCCAATGGCTCCTGGTGACATCCCTGTAGAACTACCAGGTGATCAACCCACACCAGACACCACCACCACTTCTCAGCCACTAACTTCTTCCCACCCTATCAAAATCACCTACCAAATACGCCCCAAACAAACCCTTGTTTAATCTACTCTAATTGAATGAGTCCCATCTATTCAAGCCAAAAAGGCTAGAATGGAATATAGGGCTCCTACTAAGCAAGAGGTCCAACCATCCACAATTGACCTTAATATAAGTGTTGAGTCTCCTCAGTCTCAACTTAATAAGCCCATTGCCTAAACTTCAAGCCCTTAAGGTGAGTCCCAACACTCCCCTAAGCAGCTAAAAAGGGACACCCACATCACTCGCTCAATGCCACTAGATATTGACCAAGGTCCCGGGTCATTAGGTATAACTGCTATATCCTTCACTGACCTGTTAACCCAATCTGATGAGGACCTCATGTTTCCTCAGGGCTATGATGTTGATCTACCACACCACTCTCCAGGTCAACTGAGCCCAAGGGAACCTCTGATTTCTAGCCCATATCAGTTAAGCCAAACTAAGGTGAGTACCACTGGTGTGAAGGGGACTCATGTAGGCTCAGCTATCACTATTGAGATTGTCACATTGACCTCTGAGGGTAGTGGTAACATCGCTGAGACTGGGTCTACGATAACGTTGTGAATGGATATATCTGAAAGAGACATCAATCCGTAAGGGAAACCAAGGTGCCAAGAAGCCACATCTGGTGGTGAGTATGAACATAAAGGGTATGTTATCTCATCTCCCCGTGATTCTTCAAAAGAAGATGAGAGAAGTCTGCAACTCACTATTCAATACCTACTTTCTAAAGTCTCAAACCTTGAATTCAAGGTTAGGACTTTAGAAAATAGGTCTGCCACTCAGCAACTTAAGATTGAAAATCTCAAGGCCAAACTAACTAAGACACAGATTGAGAAGTTTGTTTGGCATGTAACAGTTCAAGTCTCTTTAATTTCTTCCTCCAGCTTATCTACTTCTCAAGATGATACTACCAAAAAGGGGGAACATGTACAGAGTCAACAACATGAGGATCTTACCCTGGCCATCTCAACTCCATCCTCAAACTATACGACACCACAATACTCCGCAACAATTTTCCCTCAGCCACCTCCCACTGCAATTTAAGTGGATCCTACGATGCTTATTGATCTTCACATAATCTTAACCAAGTATCTTATAAGTTGCTCACTTGAACAACCCTCACCTAATGTTGCAGTAGCATACTTTAGAGCTGAAGAGCTTCAAAGGTTGAGTGCACCACCTATCATTGAGAAAGAAGTTGGTCAACCTAAGGTCCCTATTGAACCTAGGATTGACTTAGAAGGGCAAATAAGGACTCATGACCCAGCAACTGAATCAGTTGGGATAGGTAGTGATATTCAAATCTCTTCTAAAGCTGAAGTTCAAGCTGCAGGAGGGATTATTGAATTATCATCCTTGTCTGATGATCTACTTATCACGGAGGCTATCCTTGTTCAATGAGGATAAACAGTGAAGACTTTCTCAAAATCCCTCTTTCTTCAACACCACAAGTTCAACACCACTCTCCCTAACCTGAATCATCCAAGCCAGAAAAGGCTGAATCTTCCTCAGATCCCAAAGGAAAAAGGAAGATGACAGGTGAAGAGATTCTTGAAGAAGAAAGGTTGGAAAAAATAAATAGGAAAGGTGGACACATTGGGACACTACTGGCTGCAAGCAGTAAGGTAGCAGCGGCATCTCAAGAGTCTATCAATAATAAACGAAGAGTGGAGGTTATAAATAGGCTTATCAATATGGGAGTGGATAGTGAATAAATGCTCTTACTCCCACTTGAAAAGCTTATAAAACTGGAAAAGGCAACCAGCTACAAAAGGAGGAGGAAGAAGGAGCAAGGTTGGCCGAAGAGGAAGAAAAGAGGAGAAAGAGAGAAGAAAATGAACAAAGGCAAAGGGTGCAGAGGATAGCCTTCCTATGCTAAAGGGGCTATTCTCAGAAGGAGCTGACTCCTCATGAAAATGAGATGATCTTGTTCCTCTTTAACAAAGAACAAGATCAAATCAACAAGAAGAGGAAGAAAACTAAAAGAGAGAAGGTGAAAGAGAAGAAAAGGAAGGAAGAGGAGGCCAGACTTATGGCTAGAAAAAAGGTGGGAGACAAAGCCCAGATGAAGGCTTATCTCAGGGCCCACGGCTTCATAGGCAGGCAAGTTGGCCCATGTCTGAGAAAACCCTACAGCGACATGTCAGTGATATCAAAGCTGACATTCGCTTAGGAAGAAGGAAATAGGTATATCATACTTAAAGTATACAAAGGATGGTACCCAAACCACAACCAATAAAACCTAAGCCTACACCTCTTCCCTTCCCTGTCAAAACCGAACCCACTATGAACCTTACACCCCTGAACCTTCACCATCAGCCCTACCTCTACCCTCATCCACTGCTTCTCAACAACCACCACCACTACTCATCCTAAAACCCAAAACAAACCCAAAATCCAACCATTACCCAAGCCATCCTTTGAATCATCTAAACCTTTGACCTTAGAGGAGTTCAAGGAGATCAAAGGAAAGCTCCTCAACTGCACAACATTGATCAACATATCTTGTGAGGAAGAGTCCATAAGACTGAGATACATTGATGGCTCTTTCTGTTCTTTCACAAGAGATGCATTCCTTGATCTACCCAGGGAACACTGGACAAAGATCTTCAACTCTTGGCTAAAAACTCCAACTCTCTCGAAGAAGAAGAGAAGAAGCTAAGAAGAAGACTTGTGACTTTAATGGACATTAGGAAAGGGGATAAACTACCAAAACTACCCCTCACTCCTAGGAAGAAAATTGTCCGGTGGAGGTTTGATGAATCTTCTCAACACTTTATTGTGGAAAGAGAGAATGGTGAAGTCAAAAGACTTGACACACCATCTCTGCTACACTCAAGCAGATTTGACATTGCTAAGTTAGCAGAGAAACCATTCTCCAATCCCTCAAACTCCTAAGTAACCGCTCATATCAAAAATCACTTAGATGGCCTTCATCTTGCTGAGCTAACAAAGAAGACAAGAAATGAAGAGGAGTTGAAGCTGAGGAAGGAAGAAGAAGAAGGTGCCACTACTAAGGAAGCTCATTCCTTCAAATGCTTTAAGGAACTACTTTAGATTCCATAGTTAGATGGGAATATGACTATAATTCCCATCAACTAACTCTCTTCAGAAGACCACAACAAAGGATACATGTCATTCATAATAACATATTGGACATCCTCCCTACAAATGACTTGTACAAACTTCTCAGCACTACTTCAGGAAAGAATAAGGCAACTAACGAATACCTCCTTTCCTTGGTGTTGAAAGTTTTAAGAAGAAGAAGAAAGTGAAGTTTTGGTAGCATCATCCTAGGGAGAGTTTGTTGGATCAGATGAGGCTGGTGCAACCAAAACTACACTTAGAAGATTTTGTATACAACTGAAGAAAGTCTTCCGAAGCAAAATCACCCCTTCCAAAGACAAAATGAAGATCTACCGAACACTATAGTATGAAAGCTTCCTAAGGAAAACTAAGTCTTGCAAAGGCTAAGTAGTTTTCCTTCCGAAGTGCTCAACTTGGAAGATCCAAGGCAAAGTCTACTGAAGAATGAAGTCCTGAAGACTTGCAAAACACTCGGAAGAAGTTGATTCTTCCGATGTATAATTGGCCTCAGAAGAACTTATTCTTCCGAAGTTAGTTTACCTTCGGAAGAATCAACTATGAACCAGTGGACATAAGTATGGTCTGACTGACACATGCTATCAACTCTGATATGCTGCATGGCGTTTTCCTATGCCCATGTAGTTGACCATACTTTATTTCACTGTTCATCTTTTATCAGTTAGTATAGTTACCAACTTTAGTAGGTAACAAAAGGTAAGTCATGGATTTATCATGAGTAACTAATCTAGGATAGTATTTTATCTTATATACCTTACTTCTACCAATGTAATATTTGTTTTGATGTAAGTTCGAGCTGGTTTTCTAAGTATAACCGGCTGTAAATAGTAGTATATATATTTTCTCAATATAACTCATTATGAATGCTTTGTAAGAGTCTTCTAATACTGAGTTGAGAAGTAATATATATAACTATCTTGAAAATCAAATCTTGTATTCATTAACTTAGTATATTATCATCAACTTAGCTAGAGATTCTTCATCATCAAACGAGTGAGACTTAGTGTGTTTATGAGGAAAGTTTTGTGTTGAGAGACAAACACCAATTCTTCACTTATTTTAACTACACTTCGATATATATTTCATTTTGAATTCAAGTCTAATCATATATAATACATTTTTTATAATTACATTCAATTTGGTTATTATTTGTAGCTTTTAATATATGACGTTCAATAAATTTAAAAGGGTAACTTTGTAAAATAGTAATCAACTTTCAAAAGTGTTCCAACTAGGTAACTCAAGCTTTAAAAGTGTGCCAATTAGGTCACTTAATTTTTATATTTTATATAAACTAAAAGTCTTAATATGTTTTTTAGCATGTTATATTTTTGGTTTCAATTACAAAATATTTTTCTATCTTTTGATGCTAATATGAAAGGTTAACGTAATTTTTAGGTACTTTTTTTATTTTTTCATAATTAAGATGTTTTTTTATTCTTTAATATAATTTTATATATTGAAAACTTTAAACCCACGTCTTCTTCACCGTAACTTTTTGATATAAGAAAATTTATTGATAACTCGATTTGATCATTTGGTGGTTCAATTTGAGAAAAATGTGCATGAGTGACTAAATTAGAACACTTTTAAATATGTCTTATTAAATATATAAAACCAACCAGTGTTTGCACAACTTTTATGAATTATTATATATATTAATTCTCAATGTCAGCTTGTAAGTACTCGCATACAAGCGATGAAGTAGCTGGTACAAGATGCAGCAAATTGTTTGTTTTTCTTTTTGTTTTTATGGCTTTTCTTTCAATATGTGTTCTTAGAGCATTCACGTTACCTTCCACATCCTCATTCCTATATTTATGATAAAATATTATTTTTTACTCTTTTTTAATTAAATAATATTTTTTATATATTTATTATTAATTTTTCTCTCTCCACCACTCACAACCACTTTTAAAATATTCAAAAAATTTATAGGGGTTGTACCGTTTTCCCCCAAATATAAGGAATCACAGTACAATCCCCATTAAATTTTTTTATCCTTCAATCACAACCATTTATAACAATCCCCCATAATATAAGGAACACACTCACATAAAAAATAAGAAACCTACTGTTAATGCTCTTAATGGAATAACAATTGAAACAGGGAAGCACATGTGGTCTGTTGGTTTGTGAGCTCCTCCACTGAAGACAAGACCAAAGTTCAAGTCTAACTTTATGCCTCCTTAGGGGCACTTTATGTTTTTCCCTGCTTGCCTTGATTTTATCTTTCGTAAAAAACTTTCATATATAAAACTACTTATCTGTATGTACGTTTAGAGTTTTTATATGTTTTCATGTAAATTTTGTATGGAACGAGGTGTGTCAAATATTATAAGTTTTCATCATTGGTATAAATTTAAGTTAATTTTGACGCAAATTTAGTTGGTATATGTTTCTACATAAATTTTGTTTAAAACGAGTTGGGTCGAATATTATAAGTTTTAATTCGTTGCTATAAATTTGAGTTACTTTAAGTTTCGATTTAAACATAGCTAGGAAATGTGTCGGGTCCAATTTAGTCTATACTTTATCATATCACATATGGTTTCACCGCACTTACTTATTTAATGTACGTTTTGAGTTGTTCTATCTTTTAACATAAATTTTGTCTAAATAAAATGTGTTTTCATTCGACGGTACAAATTCAAGTAACTGTATGTTTCACAAAAGTTTAGTTAAAAAACAAGTCGAGTCAATTATAGTCTATATTATATAATAACACGTATGCCGCAGCCACAGCCGCAACACGCCGCAAGTTTAATAGCTAGTTATATATGATATCACTACTCTAAGGTTTCCTGTTTTTTATAGGGTGAGTTTATTCTACAAAGTGTATTTTTGCTAAAACTTGTGAGAAGACACAATGAGGCTAAAAAAATTCACAAAAATTATATCTCACAATCTAAATCGAATTTCGAAAAAGTAATTCGGAGTCTTTGTTCCACTCGTCGTTCTCTTTCAGAAAATAAAATAAAAGTAAAATAAAATATTTTCATTGTGTATTTTTGTGACACAATACCGTTATTGTGTCTTTCATAATGACATAATAACGTAATTTTGTCTTTCATAATGACAAAATGACATCATTTTGTCTTTTATAAATGACACAATGACGTCATTTTGTCTTTTATAAATGACACAGTAAAAAAACGTTAATTTTTTTATTTTTCGTTTATTTTTTTCTTAGTGAGGACGGCTAGAGAAACAATAGTTCGAAGTTACTTTTTTGAAATTCGATTTAAATTGTGAGATATAATTTTTTTTGACTTTTTTTGACTTATTATGTATTTTCACACTTTGTATCAAAAATAAATTTTTTATTTGAACCTATTTATTTTTATATCATACATAATCTTCACGGCACCACGTGAGAGAAAGCGTCGTTGCAACGCCCAGTAGTCATAAAATTATAATATCAATTTAAAGTTTCATATTTGAATTAAATAATTGATGTGTAAAGGTGAATTCGGATATAGAACGGGAAAATGCATTATTATTTTTCCTTAAAAATAACTAAAAAACTGTACACCATTCGTTCAAAAAGTTACAAAAATATTATTTAATTTTCTTTTAGAAAAACTTCAATATTATAACGTTATATATTAAAATATTAAAATTGTATATATTCGTTGATATTATATAATTATCAACTTTAATTTTGGTTAGAAATCATGAATATAAACTAGAAGTTGGTTTGATTGCCACACATCAAGTAAACCATGATATATTTTATTTAATATTTTTTTGAAACAAACTAGTTATTATTTATCAAATTAAATTATATTGGGAGATTTTTTACAACATTAAAAAGTAGCATTTTAATGTGAGTGGACAGAAGAGAGTTATGTTGAAGATGTCGTCTACAAATACTCTTCATACCCACTTTATTCTCACCTCATCTCTGCCAACGAAAATCGCACCGGTACCCTATAGTTTCACAAAACACATGGGGATGAAAAATAAATCAAACAAGCTCTCACAAGCAGCACTGCTAAAGCAAATCTTGAAAAGATGTTCAAGTCTAGGTAAAAAATACGGATACGACTTCCCCAAGGGCCATTTTCCGGTGTACGTGGGCGTTAACCGAACCAGATACATCGTTCCTGTCTCGTTCTTAACTCATCCTTGTTGGATTATGTACGGGTTCGGTTACGTCACGTTGCCAACCGAGCTATGACCCGTAAGAGTTACA
>BJCO01363481.1:0-14111 GCA_018326465.1 Flaveria floridana
TTGGGACCACAGAGGTGCTCAAATAATCAAATTTCAAGTTAATCGAGTTAATCGAATTATATTGTCTTGAGTATTAAAATTTTGAAATTAAGAGTTCGAGTTAGATTAAAAAAAACAGTACCAATAGAAACTCAAATTTGTTATCAAATTTCCAACATAGAAAAATCAAAGCATACTAAATAACTAATAATACCTTAAATTGTCAATCACTACAATTCAAACCAAAACAATCAAAAATAAATTGCAAACGGGTCAAATGATTAAACAATAATAATAAGGTGGCATAAAGTGGCACATTCAAACGTGGCAACATTTTCACACTCTCAAACCAACATAGAACAGCAAGTTCCAAGCCAAATTCAACAGCAAGTTTCAAGCATAAAATGGCACATTCAGCAGCAAGTTTCAAGCAAAATTCCAAATTCACACTTTCATAGAAACTCAGCAAGCTTCACAGCTGTCAAGTAATCCAACAAAATTAATTCACGTCAAATTTCTATTTGCTTTAAACAAATTTGCATAAACGTAATTTCAGATTTCCTCTTTTTCATAATATCACAATACACTCTAAATAACTTATACTTAGTTGGCATGCATATCTCTAAACATCTATAATAGTCAATTCGTTCATTGACTGTTTTATATGTGTAACGGTGTAAAAAAGAGCCCAGCTGAGCTCAATTCAGGCTTGGTCTTGTTTAAGTTTGGTTCAGTTTAAGCTTTTCTCAAGGCGATCTCGAGTAGCTCATGATCCTCCACTCGTTTACACCCTATAAATGTGTAATGAGAAAGAGAAAAAAGAAATTAGGTTGATTATATATTGAAACATGATCAATTATATGAAAATGTAATCATGTTGATTCAATCACTAATATTAACTAACATCAAAACAATTAAAACTTACTTGTGGGACTCGAGATTTTTGATGTGGATGATGAAGACATGTCGATTGATTCATTCCCAATACGATGTCAAGAGATCGATGGATGATTTTAGAGAGAAAAGTTATTGGTGTTTTTTCTTCCTATTCTCCGTCATTATATTTTTATTAAACATCTAAGGTACGTGAACCCTAATTTACAAATTTGGGGTATTTCTATCAAACAATCCCCACGTAACTTTAAGGACCAATTATGTCATTCAGGACAACTTTAATCTAATAATTTATCGACCATGTTATAGTTTATTTCAACAATTCTCCCACTTCACTGACTGATCGTTTATGATGAGTATACATAAGGTCAAGTTAATACTTATTATGTTTCTATGTTGAAACTATATAGAAAGATAGGCATTGAAGTCACCATTAACATGAGACTCCATTAATCATACTAAAGTCTTAATATAAAATACTTGAAACAAAGTGAATAAAACAAACTTGTAATGTAGGATCAGAGGTGAGGAAGACTTCGTAACATGGGTGGCGTCAAAAGTCCAATGTTAATATGTTCAAATTCGTCTATTTATCATTGGTGCATGTGTATAATATTATATACAAAATAAATATTGAAGGAAATTACATTAATTAGACATAAACTAATGATATGTTATTTCATAAGGTCTCTACTAAAAGTCATCATTGTTTCAAGTTCTAAGAAAGTAGTGGGTGCTAGAATATTAGTCATAGGATCCGCAAGCATATATTTAGAACTAATGTACTTGATGAAAATATAATTTTACCCTATCATTCTCATACGAACAAGAACTTTGTATCAAGATATAATCTAGTCTACTGAACGGTTACTATTTCAGAAACTGATGACACGTGAATTGACACAATAAACCATCAACAATCATGACTGGAATCAACAACTATGATTCCAGTCGTGAATTTGCTCAATAATATCCTATGATAAGTTACATTATAAACCATAACGTATGCAGCCATCATCAATGTGGTTGATGTCAACTGTTGCTTATGACTCGTCCATGGTCGGCCTGCTAGCATAAAGATGTACTCCAAAGTTGGTTTCTTATCATCATACTTAGCAAAGTTAGAATCAGAATAGCCATCTATTTTCTGGTTATTAGTAATTCAATTTTCAATTTATAATATTTTGGACTTTAAAGATATCAAAACACTTTTCCAATGATATAGGCAAATAGTAGACTAATATCAACCTTGGGTTCTACCAATGTATGCAATATCTGAAAGAGTACAAACTTAAGCATATATGAAGCTCCACTATTGAAACATAGGTATATTATGCTTTGCTCATTCATAACATCTAATTTTTTATATTGGAAAGAACAAAGAATGTCTCCTTTAAATACTAGAGCAACTAGTAGAGAGCAATGTTGCTTGTGTAACTTTATGTCACGAAAGCAAGAAAGAGTTACTAAAACCATTACGAGTGACAAGTGCACACAAGAATGACTCGATCGAGTCCCGAGAGATAGAGCTTAACTAAAACATCCTCTGGTTCATCCTTTCGCATAATCAGCGACGAAATCGAGGCATGATACGAGGATACCCTGATCGATTGAGGGAGACTGGTATAGGAAACAATTTAGGTGGCTTCGAAATACCTCCGTAAACCACCTAAAGGGATGAGAACATGTTCAATATAAGGTTTTGAGATAATCCTAATGTTCTACTAGCTCGATCTTGTTCATTGCCTTTTGGGCAAGAAGTTTCTCAAAGATCCTTTATGTTAAAATTACGTGAGCGTTATTGCTACGTAAATGTTATAGCATTATTTTTCCCACTTATATTGAAAAGGTGCATTAATCCAATTAATTCTTGAATATACCTTGTTTTTTCATTACTTCATCAAATATTAAGTACCACTGATGTGATGCTTATTTTAACCTGTATATGGATTCATTTAACATATGGACTAAATATTCTTCACTTTTGGTTTGAAACCTTTCGATTGATTCACAAACACGTCCTCATGTAAGTCACCACTAAGGAAAGTCGTTTTAACATCCATCTAATGTAGCTCTAATTCAAAATAACTTCCATTGCTATAAAGAGTTTCAAGGAATCCATTCGTGAAACATGTGAGAAGTTTTTCTAATAATCAAATTCTTTCCTTTTGAGTATATCTTTTAGCAACAGATCATGTTTTATGGAGTTTACTCTTTCTATTAGAATACAATCATGTTACGAAAGCCTAGTTACGTTCTAGTGGTTTTACACCCTTAGGTAATTCAACCAATCCTAAAAAATAACCTTATTCATGAATTAAAGCTCATAAATCATTCCTTTATTCCACTTAAAATATTGATCACTACTATTTGCTTCATTATAAGAGGTTAGATCATTACAGTTTCCTATAAGCATATTAACTTCATTAAGATAGGTTATATAGTCATCAAAATTCGTAGACCTTCTAGGTTTGCCCGAGCTCATTAACTGATTTAGGATTCAACATTTTAGTTGTCTTAGGGATTTGTTTTAAAAAATTTCTATTGTGTGTTTAACGTGCCTTCATTTATAGGAACGTTTGGAGCAACATGATATACAAAAATAGGATGTGATGGTGCACTGTCACGTATAATAGGTGTAATATAAGGTAAGTAAAAAAGCCCACCCTCTCCTCTTATACTTCATTTAAGTCAAAAATTGATGTTATTACCCACACCAACCTCAGAAGCATCTACTAACTTAACATAACAAGTTTCCACTATGCGAGTGGTACGAGTATAGCAATAAATTCTATATCCCTTCGAAGTTGAAAACTCTAAAGTAATTACTAATAGTATTTCTATCAAAGTTTTATTTGTTGAGTATTATAAAGCTTAGCTTCAGCTGAACAATATCACATACTTTAATATACCTTAAGCTATATCTTCTTCTTATCTAAATTTCAAAAGGAGTGTTAGGGACAAACTTAGAAGAAATCCTATTTCGTATATGAACAATTGTCTTTTATTGCATCTATCCATAAGAATTCAAGCAAGTTGGTGTTTGCTAACATACTTATTAGCATATCTATAAGGGTTTGATTTTTTCTCGGTGACATCATTCGAACACGGAGTACCAGGCAAAGCAGATTGGGAAAATATCATGTGTTCCATACAAAAGTCAAAGAAAGGACTAAGAGCTTGATACCTTTTTTTTTTATCTTACTACTTTTATATTAGAGTTGAGTTGACTTTTAACTTCAAGATTAAAAATTTTAAACATATCAAATAATTTATAATTATCCTTAATTAAGTGTAAGTACTATAAAGTGTGTCTTTAAAATTTTAAGGTTAAATCTAAGCCTATAGACTAAATAAAAGCCCCTGAGCAATCTTCCCAGAGCAATCTTCCCAGATTGGATACATTTTCTTCAAACTGTTTTCTTATCACAATTACATCAACCGCAAACAGTAAGTGAGACAACATGGGACTACCATTTGGAGTTTATAACCACAAAAAAGCACCTATATTCATGGCTTGTTGAATCATGAGATGAAAAGTCTATAAAATTATAAAGAGAAAATCAGACATGTGATCCCGCGTCTCAAACCCCATCAATATTGAAATTCTATGGAGGGAGATCCATACCTTAAAATGGAAGCCCTAGAGAATTGGAGTCAACCCTAAATCCACACCCTTCGTATTAGTGGAAAATGAATTTGCAAATGTAATGAATCAAGATAACCCCATCAAACAAATTAGAGGATTTATTGAATCAATTTTATACAAAAGGGCACTATCCTTAGACATTTTAGCCACAAATTACGTCATCGATCACCAAATGCATATCAACGATGTTAAAATTAGAAAGATGTGCCATTTGAGTATCCTTGGAGTCCATAATTGAATTTAAACACATGCTTAGAACTATTGAGATAATTTTATTTATGTAACTGATCAGGATTAGGGGCCGGAAGTAATCAAAGTGTTTTGGGTCAATTAACTTTGGAATTAAACAGAAGAAAAAGAACCACATCCCTTACTAACGACGATATTAGCGTGGAACTTATGAAGAATATGAAAATTATCTTGCTTGAAGAACTTCTAGAAATGCGTAAAAAAGCAAAATAATTTTTTTCATAGTCCCAAACTACATTTATTTATTCTTCAATAGTAAATGGGGATATAAGAACTTCCTCTTCATTAGCCGATAAGCGATGGATATTGTGACATGTTATCAATGTCTGAGATTTCATTTGTTCTTTGAACTTTTCTTTCAAAGATCCCCATGCCTTTGTTGTATCAGTTGGGATTATAGAACCATCTACCATTAATTAACAATCCATTAATGTGGTTAGTGGAAATATTTTATTTAATACAAATGATAAAAAAATGAGTTTACATTTTTATCCATCGCCCATCAAATTAACCCTTGATTTTTAATTCAAATCTTATACCACCCTACTTTTCCAGTTCCAATAATATTTGACTTAGGTGTTGCATCCAACATTCATTTTCTTCTATTGAAATCCCTTTTATAGCCATTATTTCAAACTGATTACAAGCCTTAATTGATAATGCCATAGACATGTATCGTTCAAATCCAATTTCATATGTTTGTTGAAGATAATGTGTATAACGTGATTGTTATGTAGTTCTATATCATAGATTCTAGTATGTGGTTATGATGCAAAGCTACATAATGGAATAAGTTGGTAAGTTCCTAATGAAAAGTTCTATTTGTCCGTAACCTCTCAAAATTCTACTAGTGCATTGTTACATATATTCTTTTTATATATTTTAGATAAAAATGTTTTGACGTAAATTGATATTCACTAATATTTTTTACAAAACTCACGTTAACCACATACACTTGCACCTTATATAATTTGAACCGTCGAACTAACGGACAAAAGAGAGACATTACCACCCCTCACTGACTAATACATTGAATTTTGGAATGAAATTATTGCCTTTTTAAACCAAAACTATTAATACAAGCAATTTGAAAATACTTATTTAATTTAATGAAAATTTTAGTTTTTGGAAAATTATAATTAAGAGAATTTAATGATGTAAGTACGCTTACAAACAAACACTCGCCATGATAAATGCCTAAGGTCATGCATAAACTGCATGTATTAGTACAAGAGCGGAGAGCACTCCATAGTGCTACAAACATTACTATTAACATCTTGTGTTGCTACACGGAAGTTAGTCGAGGGACTTACGTCCGGAGCAGTGCGATTGGATCAGGGAAAATATCACCAAGACTCGGGCTGTGGGTTGGTTGGACTCATCAAGCGTACCTAATCTGCAAAACAACAGCATACACCGTGAGCCTCGCCACGGGCAGAAGGGAGTTCTCCCCGTGACCAACCTCCGGTTTGAGAATAAGTATCTGGAATAATGTTTTAGTATGAGTGGAGTGAGTTAGGATGAGATGATGTGAACATACCTGAGCCTTCCTATTTATAGTCACTTGGGCATGGCAAATCTTCCCATGCAAATCTATTTCTAGTTGTCTGGAATTAGACATCCGGGCTAGAGTTTTTGGGTCAAGGGACTTGTTTCCCTCTTGGTGTAAAGGGTTTCTCACTTGACATTAATGCTGTTTGTCTCCTATAGTTGATCTGTGCTTCATTGGTTCTGCATGGCCACCCTGCTGTGCCTACTTCCCACAGGGTTTGTCTTTTGTTCTTTGTTTTCTTCTGCTTCTGATTATGTTCCTGAAGCAGCCAATAACATTCTCTCCGTTCCTATCAAATTCTTCTTTTTCTTGATGTTAGTTTCTTGAAGGATTTCTTAAGTATTGAAATATCCACTTTTAATCCTTAAGTGTGCGGGTCGCGGTTTAGGTTCGCCTGATACCCGCTACTTGTGAGTTATGGGTGCGACTTGTTGTACCCTTACCGTTGGTGGAACGCGGCTAGGTTCGTTCTGCTTCCGATGGGCCGCGGCTGGGTTGTTCGACCTTGCCCCCTACTGGGCCGCGGCTGGGCTCGCTCTGAAGGAAATGGCCGCAGCTGGGCTGCTCGACTTCACCCTAACTGGGCCGCGGCTGGGCGCTGATTCCGCTGGCCGCAGCTGTGCTGCCTGCTTTCGCCCCACTGGGCCGCGGCTGGGCGTGTCTTGATTCCGCTGGCCGCGGCTGTACTGCCCGTTTTCGCCCCCTGCTGGGCCGCGACCTCATGTCCTTGATTTCCTTCGACCGCGGTTATTTGGCTTTGTCTAGCTGTGTTGGTTTTATCCTTGTCTTGGTCGGGTGATACCCCATCATGTCCCCCTAGTCTAATGTTGTGGTTTATACCATGACATTGGAATAATTCCCATAGTTTTATCAACTCCTATCTTGTTACATCAAGCCACCCTACCTTGTTGCATCAAGCCACCCTACCTTGTTGCATCAAGCCACCCTAAGGCTTCTAGGATGGCTACTAGGTCTTGTTTGTCATCATTGAAGACAACTCCATGTCTTCTTGTCTCCTCATCTCTTCTCTATAAAAGCCACATTCTTCTTTCATTTTTATTCCATCCTTGGAAGACTTCCTTTGCTTTCTCCCTCTAGGTAAGTCTCTCTTGCTTCTTCTTTTCATTTCTTATATAACATGGAGTGTAGAAACGACATGCATTTACAAACGTCGGTGGTTACGCAAGATTATCTAAACAATTTTGCTAACCGATATGGTGTTAGCCAAGATCTTGTGCCGGTGGTCCCTCCGCCTGGCGCAACGGTGCGGGATGCACCTCCTGGCACCGTAGCTTTGTATACCGCCTTCTTTACCTTTAGTAACTTTCGAGTTCCTGTTACTCGCTTTCTATGCCTTATTTTGACGTATTATTCAGTACACTTGGCTCAGATCATTCCCTTAGGCTTGATAAAGATTTATCATTTTGAAATATCTTGTCGCGCCCTTAGGTTAGAGCCTAGTGTTAACTTATTTAGGGCCTTTTATAAGCTCACCAGAGTGGGTGACTGGGTTACGTTTGAGAAAAGGAAATCTTCGCGGCCAACTATCGTGCTGCGCCCGTTTACTAGTTTGAAACACTGGAAAGATCATTTCTTTTTTGTTTCTGATCGGATTGTGCCTTTTGAGATGCACTGGCTTGGTACAGATAAGGATGTTAAGGATCCTCTTCCCAAAAAGGGTGAATATGATATGGCAGCGTTTAATGCTTTGAAGGCTGAGCCGACCACGCTTTGTTCTTATTCTGAGCACTTTCTCGTGATGGCTGGGATCAGCCGCATTTGGCCGGACACGAGCCTCTACCCATATATGACTTGTCAAAGGGAGCGTAAGTTCTCGCTTCATTGTTCTTATGCTTGCTCATTTTTAGCTATCATTGATGTATTGTTATTTTTTCCAGGTATGGGTTTATTCGAGCGTATGAAGCTGTCCGCCACGACGGATGTTACTGAAGAAACCGAGTTTCCCCCTCAAGGAGCTTGTCCCTTTCTTGAGACGACTGTCGATTTTATGGTTCAGCCGGGGGAGTGCTTTCCAGCTTCTTCCTCTGGACACCGGAGTATTAACAATCGTAGTCAACCGGCGAAATGACAGAATGTGGGCCGCATGAAGGGGTTAGGAGGCCCGGGACTGAAACCGCAGGATTCCCCTTCCGTTGCGGGGACCTCGACCGCGACTCGCGGTGCGAAGGTCGTGATGGGCCTCTCGGCCGCGTCTGGGGGTGCGGCGGCTGCCGCGACCGCGGCTGGTGCCGCGATTGTTGCTTCGGTCGTGGCTGGAGGTGGAGGGTCCGCTGGCGATTCTTTTTCTAGTTCGGTCAGGAAATCTCAGGGTACTTATGGCGCTGCTACTTCTGCGGGTACTTCCTCGGGGGATACTGGCATGGATCCTACCAAAAAGTTCACTCCGGATTGGGATCTGACGAATGGGTCTTTGTTCGACGATCCCGAGTTATGTAGAGACTTTATGTTTAATGCTCGTACGCTGGCCGAGTTTTATCATGGTGGGGGTTTGAAGAATAGAGACCTATCCAACGCTGGTTGTTCGTCAATGGTGAACAGTTTCTTTTCTTTTATTGAGGTTGATAATCGTTGGGTGGATGGTGTCAAGGAGACTCGTGAACTTAAAAAAAGAACGACGCGCCTCGAGGATGATAATGCTTCCTTGAAGCTTCGATGCGATTTTCTTGAAAAAGAAAAAGAGAAAGTCACCCTTAGCCTCAGCGAAACTCAAGAAGATCTTTGCATTCAGTCTTCCGTCGTGAAACGTCTTTCATCTGACCTGAAAAGCATCAAGACTACCTCGGACGATTGGATTTCTCAACTTGAGGGCGTTGCTGCACGACTTCAAGCCGAGAGGAAGTGGCTTATCTCGGATGGGATTGGCTTGGCTTTTAACAAGATTCGCGACAGTAATGAATTTCTCGAATGTTGGCCAAGATTAATAGCCTTTCTGATAAGGTTGGGTATAATACAGGTGAGACTTCATTTCACGTGGTGCTTATGAAATATGTGTTTATGATTAGAAAACTAATATTGAGGTTGGCGTATCCTGCAGGTGTTCGTGATGGTGTTCGACTTGCTGCTGAAGGGAAAAGGCCCGAGCATGCCAAGAATTTTAACAGGAACGCTTTGAGTGAACTCCGAGCGCAGTCAACCCTTTTTGACAAAAGTACTTTCCCCATGACTGATACTATTGCTGCGACGTGCGACGCGGATTTATCTGACATCAAAGCTTTTCTTGCTCCGGTGGTTCCCGAACTGCCCAAGGGTTGACTAGTATGTCTTTAGCTGTAGCGCATGTTGTATCTTTTATGTTTGTTGTTATATGAATCTTTGTAGAGCATTAGCTCAAGACTGTTCTTTTGGTTGTAATGGCTTTATGCTTTCCTGCTATGTTTAAACTCCCTTTTGATTATTGGTAGTTTGCTTACTTTCTCTTGTTGGTTGTAATTTGTGATGTTCCGACTTGGCTACGTTTTGTCGCACCAGATTTCATTTCTTTTTGTAAATGATTCGCATGTAATGTTATTTGGCTATGGTTTTCCGCCTTTGGTTGCTTATGTTTGTTAGGCGACGACTTATCGTATCAACTTTTAGTTTCCCATATTCGCGTTTGCTTGTTTCGCATTTTGGTTACTTCTATTTATACTGGATATTCTACATGGTTATTAGTGTGTCATATGGTTACTTGACATCCTTTCCTCTACATGTTACTGGTTACTATATTTACCACAAAATGATAGGTTAAGCCGTGGTTTTGACTTTATTTTTATCGCGCGTTGGCTCAAGTATGACTTGTAATGGTTATAAAATTTGGAGATTTTGTGAGTGCTAATTCTGGTGCTCGCATGCACCTTCATTCATTGAAAATTGAATTACACTCATGATTACACCTCAAAATACATAGTTACATATAACACCTACGGAGTTGTGCTCCGTTCCATGTTCGTGGAATGCTTGTTCCATCTATACGAGCGAGTTTGTACGCGCCATTGCATCCTGCTTTGATAAGCTGATATGGACCCTCCCATCGTGGCCCTAGCTTCCCTTGGCTCTCCGCACGGCTTGCTTCATTGCTGCGAAGCACATAATCTCCTTCCCTGAAAGTCTGTTTCTTGACTCGTGAGTTGTAATACCTTTCAACCTCCTTTTTGTGCTTCGCTTATCTTATTGCTGCTATCATTCTCCACTCCTCCAACAGCTTCAGGTTAAGCCGTAGTTCCGCTTCGTTGTTTGTTTCCTCAGCCTGTGATACTCGTGCTGTTGGCATTCCAATTTTAGCTGGAATCATTGCTTCCGAGCCGTATGTTAGGCTGAAAGGTGTTTCTCCATGGCTGGTTTTTGGCATGGTGCGATGGGCCCATAGTACATTGGGTAGCTCTTCTAGCCAGTTCTTTCCTTCTAGACCCAGCCTCGTTTTAATTCCTTATACGATATTTCTATTTGCTCATTCTACCAATCCATTGCCTTGTGGGTGAGCAACTGAAGTAAAAATTTGTTTGACCATCAGCTCCTCACACCAGGATTTGAACGGGTGTATCTACAAACTGCTTCCCATTGTCCGTGATGATGTATGGTGGCAACCTGAAGCGACATATTATGTTCTCCTATACAAACTTCTTTACCTGTTGTCCTGTTATGGTTCTCAAAGCTTTCGCCTCCACCCATTTGGTGAAGTAGTCTATTGCTACTAAAAGAAACTTTACTTTACCTGCCGCGGATGGGAACGGACCTACAATGTCCATGGCCTGCTGTTGGAATGGCCATGCGGACATGACCGGGATCATATCATTTTTCGGTCTATAGCACACAGGGGCATGCCTTTGACAGCTTTCACATCTTTGGATTTCTTCAACCGCACTTCTGTGCATTCCAGGCTTGTAATATCATGCTCCCATTGCCTTGGAGACCACCATTCGTGGGCCGGCATGAATGTATTTTCCTAATCACATAATTGGATTCTTCTGGCGTCAGACACCTCAGTAGTGGACCCATGTATGACCACCGGTACAAAACCCTTCGTTGCATTTCGTAATGCAATGCCTTGGCCTGTAATGCCCGTGCTTCCATTCTCCCCTCCGGCAGGGTTTTGTTTGTTAAGAATTCTATGATTGGCTTCATCCAGCACTCTTCCTTTACCTGTTCAGCTGTTGCTACTTCCCTTATGTCTATGGAAGGAGATTGTAACACTTCCACCCTTACCTCTTTTGCCAGGTTGCTGAACGTCACTGACGCTAGTTTGCTTAACGCATCCGCCTTCTTATTTTTGCTTTGTGGGATATATGATATGTCACACTTGTCGAATTCCCGAATTGCTTCCTTTGCTTTACTCAGATATCGTTTCATCGACTCGTCCTTCGCGTCGTATAACCCATTGATTTGGTTAGCCACCAGCAACGAGTCTACATGTGCGTGTAGTCTCTGGATATTCATCTGCCTTGCCAGCCTGAGGCCTGCCAAAAGTGCCTCGTATTCTGCTTCATTATTAGAGATCTTGAAATCCAATCGTAAGGCATAGGTGAGCTCCTCCCCTTCCGGCCCTACGAGTATTAGACCTGTTCCCGATCCCTCATCATTCGACGCCCCATCAGTGTGTAGACACCACTCTTCCTCTTTCCCGAGACTGACTTCCCCTGAACCTTGAAGGGGTCCTTCTTCATGCGGGATTTCTGCTAGGAAATTTGCAACCACTTGACCCTTCATTGCTACCCGAGGTTGTACTCTATCCCAAAGACTCCCAACTCGATCGCCCACTTTGCCAATCTTCCTGAAATCTCCCGCTTCCTCAGTATTTGTTGTATCGGGTGACCTGTTCTCACTTCAATGACATGCGCTTGAAAATACCGGCACAATCTCCTGGATGCATGCACTAGGGATAACACGAGTTTTTCCATAGGAGAGTACCGGGTTTCCGGATCTTTCAAGGCCCTGCTGATAAAATAGATAGGTGTTTGCTATCCTCTCCGGTCTATCATTAGCACAGCGCTGACTGCTTCTCTTCCCACGGAGAGATACATGATGAGCTTTTCACCTTGGAAAGGTGCTACCAACGTTGGCAGGTTGCTCAGATAAACCTTCATCTGCTGGAATGCTTTTTCTGCTTCCTGCGTCCATGAGAAGTCTTTCTTTCCCAGACAAGTCTTTAATGTTGCCATAAATGGCAAGGTTCGCTCGGCATGCTTGGATAGGAACCTGTTAAGCGCCACGAGGCGCCCGTTGAGCGTTTGAACGTCTTTGATCGTCTTTGGTGAAGGCATTTTGAGAACTGCCTCCACTTTTTCCGGGTTGGCTTCGAACCCTTCTTTTGTCATAACTACCCCCAAGAATCGCCCTTCCTCAACCCCGAAAGAGCACTTTTTTGGGTTTAACTTCATATTCATCTTTCGTAACCTCTCGAAGGTCTCGGCTATGTCTTGCAATAGGGAATCTTCGCTACGGCTTTTGATGACTATATCGTCAACATAGACTTCGATATTTCTTCCAATCTGGGACTCGAAGGCCTTGTCCATCAGGCGTTGGTAAGTTGCCCCTGCATTTTTTAATCCAAGTGGCATCTTCGTAAAACAAAAGATACCTACATCGGTGTAGAATGCCGTTTTGTCCTCGTCTTCTAGGGATATCTGAACCTGGTGATAACCCTTATAGGTGTCCAAAAAACATTTCAGTGGGAAACAGGCCAGTGAGTCTACCTTCAGGTCAATCTGCGTGAGTAGATAGCAATCCTTGGGGCATGCGTTGTTGAGGTCATTGAAGTCGATACACATCCTCCATGTTCCGTCTCCTTTTCTCACCATTACTGGATTAGCTATCCAAGTCTGATAACAAACCTCCCTGACGATGCCTGCTTGCAGCAACTTCTTCACCTCCTCCACTACTTCCCGGCTTCTTTCTTCGCCCATGTGTCTCCGTTTCTGAGCGACTGGCTCCTTGGATCGGTCTGCATTTAGCTTATGCTCGGTAGTGTGATGGGGCACTCCCGTCATGTCAGAAGGTTCCCATGCAAAAACTTCCAAATTACTTTGCAGCAGGCACCTGAGTCTATCTTTCGTGGCATCCCCGAGTTGTCCCCTGATTGCGAGCTTTTGTTCTGGAAATCACGTATTGATCACCCATTTTTCATGCGTTGTGCTCACGAGGTCTTCCGTCGGGCTTGCTTCCTCCATTTTCAATGGCTTCACCTCCTTCCATTCTCTACTGGAGTATATGGTGACTACTCCTGTAGGAGTTGGGAACTTTATTGCTTCATGTACGGTGGATATTACTGCTCCTAGTGCCCAGGTCGTCCTAGAATCACGTTGTGGGATGACTCTGACCGTACCACCAGGAACGTCATTGCTACTTCCCGCCAACCTGAGTGGTTTCCAATGACAACCGGGAGCTGGATCTGTCCCAGCGGCTGGACTACCTCCCCGGTGAAACCTGTGAGCATGTGGGTTTTGGTGCCGAGGCCCCTTCTTACTTCTTCGTCTAGTTGCAAAAAGCAATGCTCATATATAATCTCCGAGCTACTTCCGCTATCGATGTACACGGGATGTACCTGATGCCGTGCTATTACGGCCGACACCGTGACAGGCCCGCTGGCGAAACTTCATCCATGTATTGGAGGGAAAGAGATTTCTTGTGCCATCCAGGCTTCCATGTGATCGGACTGCCTCTTTCCTTTGTTGCTGATGAGCTGGACCATGAATATCTCTTTCCTTTTTTCTCCGGGTTGTGGTGTCTTCTTCAACTCCCTCAGCAGGTGGGCTAGCTTTCCTGTTTTGATTGCTAGTTCTATCTGCCTTTTCA
>BJCO01363482.1:0-22881 GCA_018326465.1 Flaveria floridana
ACACATATATATATATATGTATATATATATGTATATATATGTATATATATATATGTATATATATGTATATATATATGTGTATATATATATATGTATATATATATATATGTATATATATATATATAGGGTTTCAAATCAGAATTTCATTTTTATTGAGAACTTAAAGAACTAATCTACACCATTCATTTTTTTGTTAACCTACTTTAAATTTCTTAACCCATTAACCCATTCTACCTAATTAGAATCTATCACATCACTACCGTCAACTTAAACCAGCCGGGGCATTAGTGCCGTTTCTCCCATTTTGACTTTCATACTAAAGTAAAGTACATATCAACTTTTGTATCTTTTAAACATCTCCATCAATAATATATTACATAAAGGATAAGAGATACAAGATCAGTATATAGTCAAAAGGCATATTGCCTTTTGACTTGTAACTATGACATGCCATAGCTCAAATCCTAATATATTACATAAAGGATAAGAGATACAAAAGTAGAAAGTTACAGACTAGTGACCATAATCTACAGTTGATAAAAGCATGGATCAATTCACCAACTTAAATAAGTTGGTGAGTTTTTAGAGGTGGTAACGGAAAGTTGTTTAGCTTTTTGTCAAAAGGTTATTAGAGAAAGTATGTCTTCTCTATCTTCGGAATAAATCAGTCTTTGGCTTTGAAACACTTTGTCTCTGAAGTTTTGGAAGACTTCATCTTTGGCTTCGAAAGATTTTGTCATTTGGGTAAAACTTCCAAAATAACTTTACTCTTTACTTCATGCATGCATGTTGAGAGCTCTTTGGTTGTTTTGATTGCATTAAACTTTATGTATAAACCTTACAAACTCCCCTAGGCTGATGCTACCAAAACAAAAGATAATACTCATCTATTGATAGTCCTAATCAGGATCAAGACATTCCTTTCTTTATCATTTTGTCAGGATCCCTCAAACTCTCATAGTATCTCCTCATGTCATAAAGATCATACAGAGGATGATCAAGTATGTTTTACTAGAAGTAGACATCTTGACCTCCTTGATCTCTAATGACATACCATCTTTCTGGATTAGCAGTAAAGGTCCACGACTAGATGGGTCTCCCAGTAGCAAGAGGCTCTAATGTGTTGTAGTTGGTTGAGCAGCCTCTTCTTGAGTAGCCTTATGGTGCTCTGAATCATCTGAAGGTGTAGAGGTAGATGCCTTGGACTTCTTCTTCTTTTAAATGTCACTCTTCATGGCCATCCTTTTCTTCCTCGTTCTTGATTTCAACTGCGAAGACTGGCCTTCAGTACCAGGTTGTTCTTGTATGTCTTTCTCAGTTAGGTCCTTTTCCCTTACTGGTTTAGAAGGAGAGGAATCAGGACCCTATTGTGGATCAGAAGATGAAGTTGGCTGTGGTCCAGCATTAGGTCCAGGTTGTGTTGTCTCTTATGGTTCAACCTTGACCTCAACTTTAGGTGTTGCCTAACTTAGTGGAGAATGCCAGTCAATGAGCTCACCATTTTTAATATTCTGCTTGATCACCCTAATATGCTCATCCATAAGGGATAAAGATATTTGACCAAGCCTCCTTCTGGAGAATTCATACAGCTTCAAGAATCTCATAATCCTCTGCCTATCAATAGACTTCTTTAGACTCTTTTGGATGATGACTCTTGACTTTGTAGCCTCTTCCCTCATTTATCTCTTAGCAGATTTTTGTTCTTTCATTACTTATTGCTCAAGATGCTTAAGGTACTCACTCTATGTATTCACATGAGAAGGGAAGAAGTGAAAATGTATGATAGAGACCTATGGCACCCGGGTAGTTGATCATATTTTGTCTGTCTGCTTCCTTGTCTACCTAAGGTTGTTGCGCAGTTGCCACAGCCTCTTTCTCAGGGCTTTCTTGAACTAGGGAAAGGGTAAGAGCATGCTTGTAGAGTCTTTTTCTTCTCCTTTCTTCTTTGATCTTAAGGATCAGTTCGACGTCCTCTACCTCCTTCCTCTTTTTTGACAACTCAATGTCAACCAATTCATTTAACTCTTCTAAGGGAAGAGAGATGAGTCCATCAATATTGTAGTTTTGGGTCCCCATGTAGTTCAATTTGGCTTCCCTTAACTCATCATCTTGAGTGTTTAGCCTGGGAGCAGCTCTAATTATAGCTTCCATGATGCCTAGGGACCCACTTAAACTCTCTCCCCTTAGTTTCCCTTTCCTCTCTCTTTCCTCTCCTCAATCTTCTTAGGAGTCAACTTCCTTTTCCATTTGTCACTCACAAGACTTGGTGAGTCAGGGTGGAGAGAGCTTTGCCCTTGATTGCTTAGTTCAGCACATGAGCTGTTGCGAGAGAGAGGTTATGAAGTACCTTTACCAGCTCATGCCTCAATGAGGGTAGAGGATGTTGAAGTAGTTCCTATCTTAAGGTTCATAGGTTCTATCACTAGGCCTTTAGTCAAGGGTTTCCCCTTCGAACCTAATCTTAGGGTCCACCTCAATATCCAGTTGACCAATGACATTGCATGTTAACCTTTGTCTTCTTTTTAATCTAAACTCTTTAATAATCCTAGCTTGGATCCTCTCAGCTAGTTTGTCAGCTTGCCTACTTTGGCTTGGGTTGGCAAGTGACATATGAACTAGAGGAAGACTCTTATAGTACTTTAGGGTCTGAAAATTAAAGACTTCTTGCTACCCCTGAAGTCTATGGAGTATCAGAGCTCTCCTGTCAGTATCATACCTCCACCCCAGTATTTCATTTTTAGCATCATAGGGTGGGCAGGCATAGCCCTTGGAATACCCTTCTCAAACAGACTTTGTATGAGTAAGTCCATATCAATATGAACTTGAGTAGTTTGTTGAGTATGGACAATCGCAAGTGAGGGTGGCGAATCCTCTATGTCCATACTTTAAGAAGAACTCCCAGGTTCTATGATTGCTAGTACTTTCCCCTCCTTTTTGGTAGCATCACCCTCTTGCATAAGTGACCTAGAGGTTAGGTCCACTACATCCATAGGTTCTTGTGGCCCTGGTTGAGTCCTCCTAATTTGTCTCTCAACTAATTTGCCATTAAGATCGGTGATCTCAAGTTCCTGGTTATTGACCCTTTTTTGCCAGGTAGTCACCTGAGAATCCGGGTGACTAACCTTTGAGACTAAATAGGTGCAGGTTTTAGTCAGTTTTTACACCTTTAGTTTCAAAAGCCCTTCATCTTCACTAAAAAATCATGGGGGATAAGAGAATAGGACTAAAGTCTTCTTACTCATCACCAGCAATAAGTTCTTGGCTGTTGGATTTTCCCTATACTATTATTGCTTCAGTTGAAGTGTTAATGGGATGGGTTGCCATGGTTGAGGTCTTAAAGATGTAATCACTTGCAGAAGTAAGAGCCTCTTCCATATGGATCTCCTAAATTGGTTTAGGAAGATCTACCTCAGTTGTAAGTGGATGATGTGGGCTAAACATGGGTGAGTCAGGAGCACTCATCTCTCCTTGAGGAGGGGTGGAGAAGAGAGACTCATGGTACTCAATGAATCCCATGTCTTCATCATCATAGAATTCAAGGTTGTGTATGGGTTGATTGAGGTATAGAGGCTGGGAATGGTAGCTTTCCCCTAAAAGTTGTTCACTAGAGTTTTAAGACTCTGAATGAAGGCTTAAGGCGGGTATTGGTATAGTAAGCTCATCAGGATGATCATGCGGAACCTCAGCACTAATCCTTGAAGTGATGGGAGTAATTTGCTCCTTAGGGGAAGTGGCAGCTCCAGTGACCACTTTCTTCTGTATGGGTAAAGATATGGGGGACCTGCACAACCTGAGTAGCTTGTGCAGGGGTTCGTGGATTTTCTAGAGTAGGTGATGGTTGTTTGAGGCTGTGTGGGTGGTTCAGAGGTAGAAGATGTGGGTTCAACACTAGCTGGTGCTACTAGGTTGTCATCTTGAGCAATGAGCTTTAACATTTTTAGGACTAGGGCTGTTTCTACCCTTGAGAAGCCCACAGTAGGCTCCTATTGTTTTAAAGATGTCAGGATTCATCTGTCCTATTCTTAGAACATTACATGTTCCCCTTAACTGTGAGCCCAAGTCATAGTTAAGAATGTGTTGAATATATCTATGGAACATGTAATATTCTATAGAGTCTAAGTTAGCAAGAAAATTTGTATATACAAATTAAGAGTACCTGAACTTGACACCTTGAACCACGCCATGGACTATATAGGAAAGGTCCTCTAGAATTTGATCCCAACCTTCATGCTTGTTTGATAAATAATGGATGACAACATGAAGGAGGTACTTTTACTAGGAGGAAACCTTCCCTTTCCTAAAGGTTCTTAAAGAGTAATCACCCACATAGTCCATCTGCCTGAAGGACTGGTTCATAGTGGATTTTAGGAAGAACAAGCTCAGCCTGACATGTGTGTTGATTGTGGCTGGTGTGATGAAAATTGTCATCCCCTACACTGTGGCAGACAGTGTCTTCTCCCCATATATAATGACCTCTTGGTAGGTCCTCTAAAATTCCAAAAGTTGATCTTCATATAGTGTAGGATCTATGGTGAGGGAAGTGAAGTAATTGAATAGAGTCAAGAACCGGAAAACATATGGGAAACTCGGATCTTTCTTAGATGATAACAGAGCAACTTGATTGTGTTGCCTATGTAAATGAATGTAAAAATCTGGTTGGTTTCTTGGATCAGGGTTGGCCAATTATGGGTAGCTTTGTGGTAAAGAAATGTAAGAACAAAGGCGGATTGTAGGTGAATTTAGGTTAGAGAGATTTGCAGATGAAAAGAAAAGTGAAAAAGGGGGAATCGTTAAAGGTGTATATATATGAAATGGATTTGAGATAACGTTAATGCAAAAGGATAAACTTTGAAATCTGGATGTCGATCTCAACTATGAACAAGCGCCCAAAAATGTACTTTTCTTAGAAGTCGAAAATCTTTAGAAGGTAATTTGTCATCGGAATTTTTATAAAAGCTTCCAAATCCAAATTGATTTCGGAAGATATTCCTGAGCTTTATGGAAATTTTGCTTCGGAAGAAAAATACTTAGAGTATTTTTTACTTCAAAGACATATTTGGTTTCAAAAGAGATTAAAACATAGAAGTTTTGTTTACAAAGGAATAAATCTTCCTAGGCTTAATTGCTTTCGGAAGAAAATTGTCCTTCAAAAACATATAAGTAATTAAAGACATATTTAAGCTTCAGAAGATATATTAAAATTTCTTCCGAAGGTAAATGTCTTATAAGTAGTTATTAGTCTTGAAGACATAATGTTCTTCTGAAGATAACTTAATGTCTTTCCAGAGAAAATGTGTTTAAAATTTACAAAATTCTAAGGAATATTATTTGAATAGTTTTCTTCCAAAGTAAACTAGGCTTATATAGGTGATGACATAGAAAACTAAGGACACACATATTTAAAAATAATATTGAGTTCAGTTTAAGAAAAATCTACTCAAAGTTTGCCATCCCAGTAGCTGATACAAGATACTTAAATCTCTATTCATCAAAGTCTTTATGAACAGATTAGCATATTGTTCATTTTTATTAAATTTGATCAGTTTTCTCAATCTTGTTTCAAAATTACTCTAATCAAATTATACATGTTGTTGATGTGTTTTGTCCTTGAGCGCTGCACAAGATTCTCTGTGATAGAGATAGCATTGTCGTTGTCTATATGGCCAGGAGTCTCTTTGAAGTTGAATCCATAGTCCAACATCTGATTTTGAATCCAAAGCACTTGAGCATAACAGTTAGTAACAGCAAGGTATTCAATTTTAGCAGTTGATACAGACAAACAAGATTGTTTCTTGTATTGCCATGAGACTATCCTTCCACCAAGGAATTCACATCCCCCAGATGTAGACTTTACAGTCATATCACCATAGTCATTATCTATATAAGCATACTCATTGAAGTTAGAATTCTTCAAATACCAAAGGCCTAGTTTTGGAGCACCTTTGAGATATCTAAGAATCCTCTTGACAACAACTAGGTGTGACATCTTGGGGTTGGCTTGATATCTTGCATGGATGCATGTAGCATACATGATATTTGACATGTTGGCTGTGAGGTACATAAGAGACCCAATCATAGCCCTATAGAGATGTTCATACACACACTCCCCCAAGATCAGGTCGAATGGAGTGGTTTCTTGCTACGGGTGTCTTTGCAACCTTACATCCAGTCATGTTGAATCTTGTAAGTATGTCTTGTACATACTTTGACTAACTTATGAAGATGCCATTGACAACCTACTTTACTTGAATTCCTAGAAATAAATTAAGTTTTCCCATGGCACTCATTTCAAATCTATTCTTCATTAGCTTCTCAAAGTCTTTGTAGAGCTTTAGATTAGGTGACCCAAAAAAGATAACGTCATCTACATAAACTTGAACCAACATCAAGTCATTTCTTGTTCCTTTGATAAAGAGTGTTCCATATATAGTACCCTTCTTATAACCATGTTGATAGAGATACTGAGATAGTGTCTCTACCACTTCTTTGGAGCTTGGTGCAGCCCATAAAGAGCTTTATCAAGCTTGTAGACATAATCAATATTATTTGGGTCTGCAAATCCAGGTGGTTGTTTGACATACACCTCATCATCAATCACCCCATATAGAAAAACACACTTGATATCAAGTTGGTAGACGTTAAAGTCCTTGGATGCAGCAAAAGCAAGGAATATCCTAACAACTTCAAGTCTTGCCACCGGAGCAAAAACATCTATGTAAATCCCCTCTTCTTATGTGTGTCCTTGAACAACTAGTCTGGTCTTGTTCTTGATGACAAGTCCTCTATCATCCTTCTTGTTCCTAAATATCCATTTGGTACCTATGGTGGTCTTCCTTTGAGTAAGAGGACATAAGTTTCAAACCTTTTATCTTTTGAATTGAAGCAGTTCCTCCTACATCACTTCAATCCAACTACCATCCTTTAAAGCTTCATCAACTTTCTTGGGCTCTATCTATGACAAGAAAGAAGAGTATAGACAAAAAAATTTGTCATGGGTTTGTCCTCTTGTTCTGAAGATCAAGTATAGGTTGGACTCACCTTAGTAGTTAGTTTATTTTGCTTTATTTGTAATAAGATCTATGTTAGTTTGCTTAATGTATGTAAATAGTAGTTATTTTATGTTTTGTAGTAGTTTGCAATGACTCAACGAAACTACTAGCAAAACTATAGTTTCGCTAGTCAGCTGACTTAGGTCACCCAGCAAAACTGTGTTTCACAGCCGGGTGAAACTAAGCTTATGGTCAGGACAGTTTCACTACCCAGCAAAACTGTCATTGAATCTATGATTGCTATATATATGAATCATTGTAATTTTTTGTGAAAGTTTTTCCATAACCCTAATCCAAGAATATACATTTTGCATTACTGTTCTTGTGTGTATTTTGGATGGAATCATCAATTTCATTATCATTAAGTCTTGTTTTGATTTTACTTTGGTTAAATGGTTATATTTTGAAACTCCTTTGATAGATTATTGTTTAGTTACTCATTTCAGTGGTCTTTGATGTGATTTCTTATCATTAGCATTGTTTTTCGATCATTGATGGACCAACAATATTGTATCAGAGCCTTAGTGCTCTTGATTTGTTGATCTATTGGTTTTAAAAGGGTTTTAGATAAAATCACTGTTTCATTCATTTCAGATCAGTAGAGTGTGTTTTTAGCTTGAAAACCTTTTGCAAAATACTTGGTGAGAGCATAGGAAGCTATCCCAATCATCCAATCACCAATTCATAGTGATCTGGGTGATTTCAAATTGATTTTCTATTCAAACAACCTTTCTGTTTCTTCCAGCAAAACTAGCTATTCATCCAGCGAATCTAGTTTTGATTCAAGCGAAACTACCATTTTCTGTGATTTATTGAATTTTCTGTGGATTCCAGCAAAACTATATATTTTGAATGAAAGTTCACCTTACTTGACCAAGCAAACAAGCGAAAGTGCTGACGAAATTGTCCTAGAACGAAAGTTCTACTAGTTTTAGCGAAATAGTGAGCAAAACTAGAAGCTTTGTAACATTTTTCTGTGGTCTTTGATGTGAATTCTTATCATTAGCACTGTTTTTCGATCATTGATGGACCAACAATATTGTATCAGAGCCTTAGTGCTCTTGATTTGTTGATTTGTTGGGTTTTAAAAGGGTTTTAGATAAAATCACTGTTTCATTCATTTTAGATCAGTAGAGTATGTTTTTAGCTTGAAAACCTTTTGCAAAATACAGGTTAGAGCATAGGAAGCTATTCCAATCGTCTAATCACCAAATCATAGTGATCTGGGTGATTTCATATTGATTTTTTGTTCGAACAGCCTTTTTGTTGCTTACAGCAAAACTAGCTATTCATCCGGCGAATCTAGTTTTGATTCTAGTGAAACTACCATTTTCTGTGATTTATTGAATTTTATGTGGATTCCAACAAAACTACATATTTTGAACGAAAGTTCACCTTAATTGACCAAGCAAACAAGCAAAAGTGCTGATGAAATTATCCTAGAATGAAAGTTCTACTAGTTTTAGTGAAACAATGAGCGAAACTAGAAGCTTTATAACATTTTTAAACAAAACTACTGCCCATTTGCCGAGCAATACTACAGGTGAAATTGCCAGCGAATTTACTAGTGAATCTACTGAAGTTCAGCGAATTTATACCTTATTTGGAAAATGACTTCGACCAACATTACCATTTCTGATTTGGAGAGTATTGTACCAAATAGGCCACCGAGGCTTATAAACAGAGAAAATTTTGAAGATTGGAAGCAATGCTTGAAGGCCTTTTTCTTTTACACGGATCACAATCAATGGGAATCTATAATGAAAGGTCCACACACTCCAACGGTGACTGTCGTTGAACAGACCAGGGTGAACACTGACTTAACAACCTTTTCTGAAAGAGATACTAAGTTAATTGATCGTGATCAGAAAGCTTTTGGGGCTTTGACCTTATGCTTATCACAAGACATATATAACCGTTTTGCTGAGCACAAAAGTGCAAAGTCTTTGTATTATGCCTTATGTGAATTCTATGATGGAAATTAAGTTCTAAAGAAGGATAAGAAAGCCCAAGCTGAGGAGTTTTATTCATTTTTTGGACATAAGAATGAAAGCCTTACTGATCTTACTAATTGATTTTTGTCAGTCTCGAGCACTCTGAAGAAATATGATGAGCAGTTGGGTAATCATGAGCAGGTGAAGAAGCTCTTAGACTTTCTTCCACCCTAATGGAGCTTACAAGTAAGGATGCTTAAGTAGGAGAGAAACTTTGCTGATTACAAGCTTATGGAGGTAATCAACAAACTAAAATCTTTTGAATTAGATTTGAAGAGAAAGGAATACAATCAATCCTTGGTGCCAGCCACAGTATATCCACAAAACGCTACATTGATCTCATCCATTGCAAACTTGACTATGTATGGTGCAGCTTATGGTGGATCTACAGGAATCAGTATGTTAGATAAGGGAAGTGGTGGATCCATAAGTGTTAGTTCAAGCTCAAAGACATCTATCACCACTCAAATTCTATCTGATACCATGCACTGTTTGGAATGTTTGTCCATAATTATGAAGCCTTAGTTGCTAGGGAGCTTAAGGGTAAGGGGATGATGGTAGAGGACATGTATCAGGTGGATCTAGATGATTTGGAGGAAGCTAATATTTAATGGCAAATGACAATGCTTACACTACATGCAAGGAGATTTATGGAGCGAACTGGAAGAAGAAACTTTGGCAATCGTAACCAAAATTCTAAGCTTGGTTTTGATAACTCAAAGTTAAGATGTTTCAATTGTAAATAGTTGGGGCAATTTAAAAGAGAATGTCCATCTCCAATCATCACTGAACCGGGAACGTCTAGAACTTCAAAAGTTATCCTGATTACTGAAAAGGAAGAAGCCAAGAAAACGAAAGAAACAACCTTGATTTCCAGTTTTTAGAACATAATCAATCGAAGAAGTTATGGGAGGCTCTAGAAAAGAGATATGATGGTAATGTAACCTTGAAGGCGCTGAAGGCTAAAGCTCTCAAGAAGGAATTTGATAACTTCTCACCCATAGGAAATGAGAACTTGGATGATATTATTAATAGGTTTTATCATCTGATGAGTGAGTTGCATACACACGGGGTTACTACATCAATGGAGGACAAAGTAGCAAGCTTTGTTGATTGTCTTCCAGATAATCAGAATTTGTTTATGTCTAATCTGAGACAGAATGATGCTTTCACCATGTTAGACATAAATGTTTTTATCTTGAAGCTAAGGGAAGAGGAACTACTGTTGAAATACAAGTCTAGGAAAGGATCTTACACCCAGAATCCTTCACTCTATAACGTTGCTTCTACCCCAGTTTCATCTGGAGCACCTCTTCAGATATTGTTTGTTTCCAACACGTCTGGAACTTCTCAAAGTGTCTCTTCGGGAAGTGAATCATCAGGTTCATCTGGAACCCAATATAGTATCCCTGACTCAAATCCTATTAAGCTGAAGACCGAGAATCTGGGAAATGTTGCTGTTGAAGTAGCAAAAGAGCATATGGATCTTCTCGCTATGGTTGTACACTCGTATGATGGGTTGGTTGCTGGTAACATAGGAAATTATCATCTAGCAGATGAAGATATGAGTAGGTAGATGAGACAGAGTTGGAAAGAATGGATATCATGTCGGCTTTGGCAAGTGCTGTTAAAAGGGCTAAAACGTTTGTGAAAAAGACGGGTCAGAATCTAGTTGCCACCAAAGACACAACATTCGGTTTTGATAAAACCAAAATTACATGCTTTAACTGTGGTGAAAAGGGTCACTTTAAAAGAGAGTGTGTAAAACCTAAGAAGAATGGAAATGGTAACCCTTTTCCATCGTTCAACCGACAGGACAAAGAGAAGAAAGTGGCATCGACAAGTCAGGATTTGAAGGCATTGGTTTCTTAAGGAGATGAAGGACAAGACTGGTCCTTCAGATTTATGTCTGACGAAGACGCAAATGTGGAACTGGTAGAAGATCTTGATGATGGGTCAGCTAGTGAAGGAGATAACATAGCTGATGAGACTCATTCAGATGTTGAAGAAGCTATGGATGTTGTGGATCAATTGGTTGAAGATGAATTGACTGCTGCCAGCACAGAATCTCCAGTCATCAAGGAATCTAAGTTTGCATTTATGGCTGACATCTCAAGCTCTTCACAGGTAGATTCTAAAGACGAACTTTTTGATAAGCATGCTTGTGCAAAATGTAATAAATTTCATGAATGCATAGACTTAAAATTTTCTAGGTTGTTAGTTCACAATGACATTCTAGTAAATGATTTGAAATTATGCACTGAAGCTAATCGAGTGTTAAAACAAAATGAAAGAAGCTTTAAAGAAAAACTTGATTTATTAGGAAAGCAACTTAGGGAAACCAAGGTTGCCTTAAATCAAGCAAATGACATTAAGTTCTATTTATCAACAATAGAGGAAACTAAGAAAGAAAAAGCTATTTTGAAAGTTGAAATTGAATCGTTAAATCAAAAACTTCATAGTCTAGCTAGTTCCTCTCACATTGTTCAGAACTTAGTCAAAGAAAGAAACAACAAGGAAGGGCTTGGTTATAAAGTAGTGCCACCACCACATGCAATCCTTTTGAATACAAAATGTCAACCTATAAATAATAACCCTATCAAGGATCATGTGGTGATGACCCCTCTAGTCAGTGATCCAGATTCTGCAGATAAAACTATACAATCTGTTACTGAGCAGAAGGCATCTAGTTCTGGCACTATAGATGGGGTTGTCACTAAAAATAGGGATGATGAGAATTGCAATGCTACTCTTGGGTTGGGTTCAAAAGTTCATGTCTTAAAATCTAAAAATTCAGAACAAACTCAGTCAAGAACTGCTCAACATCAAAATCTCAACAAAATGAAAGTAAAAAGTAATCAAAATGTCAAACCAATAAAATCTGTCAAAGAAGGTCAGAAATCTAAAGTTTGGAAGAAAGAGACCAGCCCTAGATATCACTCTCCCCCACACAACAGATCTCCCAGACCTGTTGAGGGGAGATCCTGTTATAGTTATGGAGAATGAGGACATATTTCTCCTAATTGTCCTTACTATGAGACACCAAGAAGAAAAATTGAACTTGTTCATGAAAATAAACCTAGATTTTCTAAAACAAGATCAAATACCCCTCTAAAATACCAAAAGCAACACAGACAAGCTACTGGCAAAGCTGTGTTAACTGAGGTAACCCCTAGGGATGAAAGCAAACCAAAAGTTCAAACTCTAAATTAGTCGTCTGTTTATCACAAACAGGCCTTACATAAAACTGGTTTGTGGCAAGCTAAATCAACAAGTATGTCTGAGAGTGAGGACAAGATGAAGAAAAATGTGCCTTCATCTTCCGAAGGACAGTGGGTGGAGTTTGTAATGCATGATGCCTCTGGAAAACCCAAGCTAGTAAAGGCTTGGGTCCCACTCTTGAACTGATCATTTCTGTTTTTGTGCAGGTTGTCCACTACAGCGCTATCACTAACACCTGGACTATTGATAGTGGGGCTTCCAGGCACATGACCGGGATTCTGTCTTTCCTTTTCAATGTCAAACAAATTAAAGGGGGACATGTATCGTTTGTAGGAAATAAAGGAGGTTATATCACAGATCAAGGTGAAGTGGGAAATGAGTAGGTAAAGTTCGATAAAGTCAACTACCTTCAACAACTGGAGAACAATTTACTCTCAGTTTCTCAAATCTATGACAAGGGCTTTAAAGTTGTATTCGATAATAAGAGATGCTACATTTTGAAGAAGGATTATGTTATCCCTGAGGAGAAAGTTCTAATTTTAGCTTCAAGATATAACGATCTGTATGTCTTGGATATGTCAAAAGCCTCTACAACTGAATCTGCTGCTCAGTGTTTTTTGTCCAAAGCCACCGAGAGGGATTCTATTTCTTGGCACAGGATAATGGGACACATTAATCCTAGGAAGATGTATCATTTGGTTCAAAATCAACTGGTTGAAGGTGTTACAGTCAAGAACTTTCAGCTTCTATATTTCTTTATAGCATGCAAGAAAGGGAAACAGATCAAGAAATCTCACAAATCTAAGAAACTTCACTCTATTGAGATTCCACTGGAGCTTTTGCATATGGATCTGTTTGGCCTTGTCAGTACTAAAGTCAGAGACGTTTGAGTCATCAAACAATTGGCCACTACACTGGAGTCTCTGTATAAGCTGAAAGTAAGGAAGATTCATTCAGACAACGATACTAAATTCAAGAATCAGTGGATGGAGGCTTTCTATCGAGAGAAATGGATTGTTCATCAATTCTCTTCTGCCTATACTCCACAGTTGAACGGAGTTACTGAACGCAAAATTTGAAGCCTGATTGAAACTGCAAGGATGATATTGGCAGATTCAAAACTGCCTGTTCAATTTTGGAATGAAGCAGTTGCTAATGCATGCTACACTCTCAATCGTGTATTAGTTGTCAAACGACATGGTAAAACTTGTTATGAGTTGCTTCAAAGGCGTAAACCAAACTTGGAGTATCTGGAACTATTTGGAGCTCCTTGCATGTTGCTGAAAAAAACTCAGACTGGCAAGTTTAACAAAAAAGTAGATGAAGGAATTTTTCTGGGGTACAATATACCTGACAAACGAGTTTACAACAACTCTACGAGTCAAGTTGAAGTGTGGTGCAACGTAGATGTGCAAAGATACACCACCCCCTGCTGGAAAAGGTCCATCACTTTCTTTGATTATGATGGATTTTTCAAGACCTTCAATCAACCTCTTGCTTATTCCGATTACTAGGTGGCTGGTCAAATGATGTATGACGTCTTGAATATCCTAATTTAGACTCAAGCATGCCTGCTCCAATGGATGGTGCTTCTGGGGATTCAGAGGAAGATCTGGAAGTCAGTGATCACTCATCAGATGATAGTTCACCTACAGACAATGGTGAATTAGCTGAAACGTTTGGGGCAAATGATCCACCACTCACAGATGAACCAGTGATTCCTCATCTGGAAAATGAAGTAGTCGTACCTACAACTCCAGTTACAAGGATTAGTGTGAATCATCCCCCAGAGAACATCATTGGGGTCTACTCTCTGGAGTTTAGACAAGAAATCAGCTGTACACAGCTGATTATGCAGCAGTGATGGAAAAGGAATACATACATGATGGGGCATTTAAGTGTTTTGTTTCTCAAGCCGAGCCCAAGTATGTAAGTGATGCCTTGAAAGATGAGGCATGGGTAAACGCTATGCAAGATGAACTTCTGCAATTTAAGAAGCTACAGGTGTGGACACTAGTGGACAGACCAAAGGGTGCAAAAGTAGTCGGCATAAAATGGGTTCTTCATTGCAAGAAAGATGACCAAGGGGTCATTATCAGAAACAAGGCACGGTTAGTATTCCAAGGTTTCAGACAAGTTGAAGGTGTGAACTATAATGAGGTATTTGCATCAGTTGCTAGGATGGAAGCAATTAGAATCTTCCTAGCCTACACATCCTACATGAAAATCAAGGTGTATCAATTGGATGTAAAGAGTGCATTTCTACATAGTGAAATCCGTGAGACAGTATACGTCAGTCAACCCGAACGTTTTTAAGATCCTTATCATCAGGACAGAGTTTATAAGTTGGACAAGGCTTTGTACGGGCTACATCAAGCCCCTCAAGCCTGGTATGAGAAACTCTCTACACACCTGCTGAAACATGGCTTTCGAAGGGGAGTGATTGACTGCACGTTATTCATCAAAGAAAAGGATGGTGATTTACTACTGGTTCAGATATACGTGGATGACATAATCTTCGGTTCAAAAAAGGAAGCATTATGTAAAAAATTTGAACATGTGATGAAAGTTGAATTTGAAATGAGTACAATGGGAGAGATGAAGTTCTTTCTGGGATTACAGGTGGATCAGACACCTAATGGAATCTTTCTACATCAGACCAAATACATGAGAGACATCCTAAGTAAGTTCAATATGGAAAATGTAACGAGTGCCAGTACCCCTCTGGCCACAAACCACGATGTGGCACTCGATGAAAATAGGGATTTGGTAGATGCCACCATGTATCGCGGAATGATCGGATCTCTTATGTATCTCACAGCTTCTCGTCCTGATATCATGTATGCCATGTGTCTCTATTCCAGATATCAGTCAAAACCAAAAGTCAATCATCTAATTAGGGTGAAGTGGATCTTTCATTATCTTGTGGTATCCTGATGATGATGACTTTGAACTTACAGCGTACAGTGACTCAGACTATGGCATATGCAAGATGAACTACAAGTCGACATCTGCGGGGTGTCAATTTTTTAGAAGTTGGTTAGTCACCTGGAAATGTAAGAAGCAGACGTCTGTTGCTCTGTCAACATGTGAAGCTGAATACGTTGCTGCTGCAAGGTGCTGCTCTCAAATCATCTGGATTCAACAGCAAATGTGGGACTACGACTTGTAATTTACTAACACTCCTATTTTTGTTGATAATTCTGCTACCATAGTTGTAACTAAAAATCTGGTACAACATCCTAAAAGCAAACACATCGGCATTAAATATCACTTCATACGTGATTGTTTTGAAAAGCATTTCATCGATGTAATTAAAATCAACACGGATTTTCAGCGTGCCGACCCCTATACAAAAGCTTTTGATAAACCGAGATTTTATTATATTTAGAGGTTAATGGCATCAAAAAGAAAGAGGATGTAATTCTGGAGGAGTCGAGTTCATAGTCCGTCAGTATGTGTCTTAGTTTTCATTTTGTCTGTCAAATTTATTTTATTTTATTTTCTTTTCTCTTCTTTCTTAAAAATTTCAAAAACACAAAAAGATTTGTTGTTTTAGAATTTTAGGGGGAGAATAGTTTAAATTTCAGTATTTATTACTAAAAAATAAGGGGGGTGGGCAGGTAAGCTAAAAAGCAAAGACGTCAAATCCTAGAAATCGATTCAGTACAGTGGAATATGATAGTACACAGGCATCGAATCGTTTGGGACACCAAAAGGATTTTCATTCTTGAAATATTATATTGAAAGTCATAGAAAACTATAAGTCTGAGAAGTAAAAGCCTAATAAGTTGACAAATGATAGTAAGCTAGTCTGTTATTGTGGTTACATGGAGAAAGTAGATCTAGGAGTCGCAAGTCCATTATATGATGTGTCGGTAGATTCAATACAATAGACTAGTAGACATCATTGGTGAATCAAGTAATTTAAATCAATCAACAAGTTGTGGGTTCCCATCTTATCCCCGGTCTGCACAATCAATCAATTTCCAATAAGGGGCGAGGAGCAAAAAGAAAGCCACAAATTTGTGCGAATGACCAAAACTATGAGCAAAGCATATGAAAAATGCGAAACGCAATCAAGTAAATGACAAATGTCGTTGTTGCCTTAAATGTATTATAAAATTGCTCTAACAAGAAGATAGGAAGTGTGCCTCTTTGTCGTGCGATGGCACTGACCTGAGGATAAGCATAACCTATATATTCTAAGAATTCATTGTTGTTTGCGCCTCTCTGTTGTGCGATGGCACTGACCTGAGGCTTGGCATCTCTTTGAAAGCTCTTAGAATAGTTTCTTCGTGACAAAAACCTATAGACCGCTCAAATATCACCTGAGGAAGGTTGATTACCATATAAGCGTGGGATCCATAAATACTTGTTGAACTAATACACCTAAATAATCACCAATGTGTGTCAAAAATCTATGTATGGATTTAAGTGGACAACTATACTGACAATCATTGTAGGTGCATCTCTCGATGTTCAAAATCAATGTGTGCTATACAACAGCTCTAGCATGATTTCCTGTTAGTGCCTTTGACTCTTAGATGAATGAGATTCCATGAATCGAATATGCAATATTATCTTTTATTGATATAAATGCAAAAGATCCCAAATGATGGTGTTTTATGCCTGTCTGATTCCATGTGAATCTTTCTAGAAATGATGTAAATGTTTGAAGCCATTCTGCTCAGGGGGAGAAATATTTTAAGTAATGTTAAAATGCTTTCAACCCTCCTCTAAATGAAAAATACAAAAATATGTCTTATTCAAGTTTAGTTCAAGTTTTTCCTATTTTAGTTACATTAGTATTGTGTGTAAGTGTCGGACTATGTAACAAGACTAAACTCTATGAATGTCACAAAATGAACCGAACGTTAAAAAGCTTGGTTCTGAAAGATAAAAGGATCACGTCTGAGGTGATCAACGATTTTCATTTAAAAGGATCACGTTTGAGGTGATCAAACGATTTTTAGTTAAAAGGATCACGTCTGAGGTGATCGAACGATTTCTGATTAAAAGGATCATGTCTGAGGTGATCAAATGGTTTTTAGTTAAAAGGATCATGTCTGAGATGATCCATGGTCATAATGTCATCTATCAAAGATAAGTATGTGAAATAATGGGCCAAACGAAGTCAAATTCATTAGAATGGCCCAATCGCATAATTGGACCATAAGTATGGACCAATCGCATGATTGAACCATAAGTATGGGACAATTACCTGATTGGACCAAAAGTATGGCTTAGTCGCACGACTGGACCATAAGGATGGCAGAGTCACATGATTGGCATCCTCAGTATGAACCAATTGTACGATTGGTTGAATGCGTATAGGTCATTCGTACGATTGAACCTCAGTCGCACGTTTGAACCATGCGTATAGGTCCAGTCACACAAATGAAACTCACAACCATATAAAAGGTAGTCAGTCGGTTGCAACCCTACACTTACTTTTCAAATTCTCTCAAATACCTGGTTATCAGTAGAACCCCCTTTTCAAAATTTTCCTTGTAATTTCATCCGATTTCCTATTGCTAATTGTTACACGTTCATCTACAGGTACTAACAAGATGAAATCATGATAAATGGGTACATTAAATCAATAAAAAGTATCTGAATGATATAAACTATTAAACCGAACTAAATAACTCTTAATCGGACCTTTAAATAAGCTTAAAAGTGAACTTCAAAGATAACTAGTGAAATAACAAATCTTGGCGCTTCTAATGACTTAAATCTTGATATGAATCTAGCTGTTTTGACAATCATTCAAATCTTTGGACTCGCACAGTATGTATGTGAATGGATAGTCTGATGAACTTCAATTGCATAATTGAACCAGACGCATGATTCCAGCGCACGATTGATTCAATCGGTTATTCAATCGCATGACTGGCTCAACCGCATGTCATGGCACACGACTAATCTCAGTCAGATGCTCAATCGTACGATTGAGTTCAGTCATACAGTTCAATCGTACAATTAAACCAGTTTGTTAGGATCTGTTCAAATTCAAATCTTCTTTCTTGTAATCTGGTCTAACATGTTTGTTGTGTTACAGTGAAATGGCTGATAGAGTGACTATGAGTACTAAGCACAATATTTGTGCTTACCTCAACACTACATCAAGGAATGTTGCTGAGTTTGTCAAGATTATAGAGTTTCTGAGACGATCCAGGATACACCGAGCCATCTCGACTCCCTGCACACTTTATAGATCCTTGCAGCAAGCATTCTGGGAGAATGTTGTAATGGATCATTCAGTTGAGCTATTCAAGATCCGTAGCTCCATTTTTGGTGAGGACATAGATGTAGGGGAAGATGACTTGAGGAGGGTACTCGATCTGGATGACGATATGGATCATCCAACCGAGCTTCATCCCTTGATTGTTAGGGGATGTTTCTTGAAGATTAAGTACGCCGACGACATCAATGCCAGCGTGCTTAATAAGAGTAACATGTGCCCTCCCTTCAAGTACCCGACACATGTGATACTCAAGTGCATAGCTTCTAGACATGGGGGATTCGATGAGATGAGTGATCAGATTCAGAACGCATTTGTTGTGTTAGTGCTGAACCACCCCTTCAGTTTTTCCAAGATGTTCTTCAACTACTGGAGGGAGAACATAGAGGCCAAGGGAAAGGAAGTATTTTGCATGTATCCCCGGTTTCTTCAGATAATCCTTAACGAGAAACTACCCAACCTGCCTAAACTCAAAGACGATGAGGTGTTATTGGAGGTGATGGATGACATGACTTTGGGTAGGATGAAGGTATATAGGGGAAAGCAGACTAAGCCCCTAGTGAGAAGGTTATTTGGGCATCTGGCCAATGTTGATTATATAGCCCCTGCCAGGAAGAAGTGGCGTCATAATGAGAGTGACTCGGATGTCGAGCCTGTTTTGATTCCACATGATGATGAGGATGAATATAATGATGATGATGACCAAGATAAGGGCCAGGGTGGTGGAGATGAGGGTTCGAGTCAATTCCGAGCTACTGCTACATCTACTGAGCAACCACCCTCACATCAGAGTGGTTCATCAGCTGCTAATGGATCAGAGCAAGCTGCCATCCATTAGGACTTCCTGATAAGTGAGGATATCAGGAATTTGGACCTAGAGGAAGAAGAAGATGACTCTGATGATGAGGCTCTTGTGAGACAAGTCGGTAGCAAGTGGGGTAGCTACTAGAAAGGGTAAAGAGGTGGTTGGTACCAGCTAGGCTCGTTCAAAGGGTGTCGACACTGAGGAGACTGATCCCACATATACATCCAAACAACACATCAACCCAGTTGGGAGCAAAGATCACTAAGGGGTCAAGGAGGGAGAGGATGGCCCAACCCTATGGGATGAAAGGGAAACACCTAAAGATTATATTGATGAGCTCCTCCACTGCAAATACCACCACCACTGCCATTACTACCACCACCACTACCACTACCACCACCACAACCACTACCACCGACATACCCACCACCATATTTACACCTACATCTTCCTCACCCACAATACCCAAAACTACACCTCCACAAACCATCCCTATCCCCACACCCGTATACACCACATCTACAACCTCCCCAACCATCTTCCAATCCGGAACATCCACCTAGATTCCACCTCTCTAAGGCACTACTCTACCCACTGTTAGGTTAGAGGAACAGCTTGTGAGCCTTAACTGGCTAGTTCTCAAGTTGTTGGTGACTGATGATCTTCAGGCCAATCAAATGAGACAGCTGATGGGTGTGAATGCAAAACAGGGCAAGAAAATCACCAAGCTGATAGTGAAGAACGAAGCCCACGAGCGGGCTTTAGTTCGAGCTCATAATGCCCTTAAAGCTTTAAATGAGCTAGTTCTGGCATCCATAAAGAAGATTGAAGATCTGGAGAAGAAGAATAAGAGGATAATGATGAGGTTGAAAGGTAAGAGGGAGGAGACTTTAAAGATTAAAGGAGATGAGATGATGGTGACGATGATGATGATTCTAGTGATGACAAATCTGATGATGAGGGTGATAAGGAGGAGGCTGGTGATAGTGGAGAGGAGAAAAAGAAAGGAGACGATGAAGATGATGAGCCTAAAGGTGATGTAAACACATCAGCATCAAATCAATCTACTAGGGAGAGGTGCACTAAGAAGAATCAAGATCAGGGTGCTTCTTCCTCTGCTCCTCAAGCAGATGAGCCTCAAGAGAGAGACCAAAGTAATGATTAAGAAAGTTTATGTAATTTGGAATATTTTGTAATTGAATATTGTTTACATTAATGTAAATGATGATAATTTATGTTTAATGCCTTGATGATTCATTAATGTGCGCTTTGTTGATTATTGTAACAAACAGGAGAAACTCAACAGGTCGATGAATACGATATCGCTCCCCTTCAGCAAATCAAGTCTTAACTTATAATGATTCTTGACTTGTAAAGGATTGTTAGACAATCTATGAGTTACACTACAGAAGAGGGGGAGATCATCTACGATCTATCAGATGAACAACTCGTAGAGATGTTCAGACTGAACCCAGACGAGATAGTTAAAGATGCCCCTAAAGTGGATGTTATTAGTGATAAGGAGCTGCAAGGAGTGGATGAGATAGAGATAGAGGATATCACATCAGATCACTATCCTCAGTACACAGATATAGATGGAGATGCTATACTAGACTGGGGTGAAACGTTTGTCACTAGAGCATTTGACAAGGTTGAAGAAAAGGTCACAGAGAAAGAAGCAGAAGAGAATAAAGCTCAAGCTGATGACGCTGAGGTTGCATAAAAGAAAGTTGAATGGGTTGCCTGCTTAGCTCAGATGAAAACTCAGAGAGAGCCTCCAAAGCAGAATGCATACACCAAGCTATACAAAGTTAAAAGACATCAGAAAGTGTCAAGAAAGATTGTCAGTTGGGCGTATTTTGAGAACTTAGATGTCTATGCAGTAAAAAGGGAGAAAGGGATCTAATACTTAGGTATCCACGTGATCTGAAGACTCTCCCAGGTTTTGAGTTAAACAAACTAGCAAGCCTAGATCTGTTATATGCTAACCCGAGGAAAATGTCGGGATGGTTTGAGAAAGCCTTAAAGAAGGAATACCATACTTGATGGGTCAAATTCAAACCTCAACAACCAAGGATGTTTCTTCATAAAACTGAAGTTGACTCAATCTCAGGACGAAGGAAGGTGGTGTTGAAGTGGGGACCTCCGAGGACGATGTCAAAGATTCCATTGAGGGAAATGCCATAGGATTTCACACCTTAATTTAAGTGGTGGTATTACGATTGGAGGACGGGTAAAGCAGTAATCATGCTGAACAGAGATGGTAAGATTAAGACAATCAGGGTACTCGACCCAATGTGGCTTACAAACTTGTCGACAGAAGATGTTTATACTTTATACAAGTGGCCACTGTTCTATGATACACAAGACATTGTACAAGCTCTCCGGTTCCAATATGTTATCAGACTCTGCTTTGCATTCGAGATTCATGCAGGAGTCACTTAAGAGGAGAAGTACAAGAAGTTTCAAGAGCATGTGAAGAGTGTTAGACAATAGAGAAAACTAGGTCCAAGGGGGAGTTTGTTGATACACGATTGTCCTAGTTTATTGTACTTTAATGTTTATGTCTTTCACTTCTTACACAAATGTAATTCAAGAACAATATTGTAATATGATATGTGTTTGAATGAAATAATATGTGTTTGGATGTTTATTTAACCTTGATTATATCATATTCTTATAACATTCATTATTACATGCTATATGAACTATATATATAGGTTTGAGATTGTTGTGCACAGTTTTGAGTCAACAATGATTCAGAAATATGTTTGACTTAGTCTTGTGGCTATTCATGCTAAAGGACCATGCATATGGATCAGACGCCCGAATGGACCATGTTTATCGACTAGTCGCATGACAGAACCAGGTGACTGGATCAGTCATACGACTAAGGCATAATATTGGCTCAGTCGCACGACTAAACCATTAGTGGAGTTCAATTGTGCGTATGAATCAATCACATGACTTAGTCGCATGACTGAACCATGCAAATGGCTCAGTCGTACAACTGAACACTAAAACCTATAAATACACATAATTCATGGAAAAACGAGACACTTTGAATATTATTATACTCTAGCCATCCAGAGCCTTTGAGTTCATCCATCCAACTTCAATGTTCGTTCCTGATCGATCTCTACTCGTTCTTAACGTTTGTTTAATTGTTAGATTGATCAGGTTGTCGTTCTCACTGATTGGATCGCCAATCAAATAGGATTCCGCACTATTTGTTCCGGTTTCATGTTGAATTAGTTAGTACTCCGTACGTACACGGTTCTAACAGTTTATAGATATTATTCCAATCGACTCAAAAAGGCAAAGAGCAGATCTTTTCATAAAAACATTTGATAAACCTTGTTTTTATGAACTGATCTTTATGTTGGATTTAATATCTTTTTAAAAAGCTCTTTTCCTAATAAAATGTGCAGTACATTGTAAATAACTCATTCCATATTTTTTATATTTGTCAAATAATTTCTAGTATCCCATATTCCTTCTTATTTTTTTTATTATTTTATTTTTATTTTAGTATACATACATACATATATATATATATATATA
>BJCO01363483.1:0-26356 GCA_018326465.1 Flaveria floridana
TTGTATTCTCTGAGAGAGTAGAGAGTTAGGAATGATTGTGTATGAGTGTGGTCAGTTGGAATGAGATGATCTGAAACATACCTGAGCCCTTGTATTTATAGTGACTTACGTATGCCAACTTCCTCCATGTAAATCTATTTCGAGACATCTGTAGTTTAGGCATGTGGACTGGAATTCCTTGGTCAATGGAGTTGTTTCCCTTTTGGTGCAAAGGGTTTTCTACTTAGTATTAATGCTATTTGTCCCTTATAGTTGACTTGTCTCCTATTAGTTCTGTGAGCCTATCTTGTTGCATCTGTTTCCTTCAACGTTTGTCTTTTATTGTTTGTCTTTTATTGTTTGTCATCTTTTGGTTACTGAGCATGTTCTTATGGCCACCAATAGTTTCTCTTTCGTACCGTCGAACTCTTTTGCTTACTGAGGATAGCCAAGTGTTGAGTTAAGAGTTTTTCAAGTGTTGGGATTCATCCGTTGTACGTGTGCCGCGGCTACATATGTGGATGGGATACGGGCCGCGGCTGTGCCTCAGCCGGCCTTTATTAAACCGCGGCTGTATTGACTGTGCGGGGCTACGGGGCGCGGCTTGGTCTCGGCAACCCTTGTGGCCTGCGGTTTGGTCCCGGCAACCCTTGTGGGCCGCGGCTTGGGACTCGGTAAACCTTGTGGGCCGCGGCTTGGCCTTGACAACCCTTATGGGCCGCGGCTTGGGACTCGGCAACCTTTTGCGGGTTGTTTGGCCGCATGCTTTGGGTAGTCGGGTGTGTTTTAAAAGTGCCGCATGAAGGCAAGCCGTAGCCGAGGTTATCCGGCCTTGTATACTCGTGTCGGTTTTATCATTGTTTTTGGGGTGGTACCCAATCATATTGCGTTATAGTACCCGACCACTGGGCGGGTATAAAACTAGTTATTATTATTATTAATAGAAGATAGAGGCAGGCATTATCAATATCCGGTGAGAGCTGAAATGGAGGAGAAATACAGCAGCATTGAAATCGTTGAGGAAAAGCCTCGGTCGAACGTGTTCACCCTGTACCTAAACAGGCCGCAGCGTAGCAACGCGCTCTCAGTGGAATTCTTCAGAGAGTTCCCAAAGGCCATATCTTATCTGGACCAGAACCCTGACGTTGGAGTCATCATCCTGGCGGGCAGAGGCAACCACTTCTGCGCCGGCATCGATCTCAAAGACCTTACATCGCTGCTAATTAAGGGCCACCAGTCCCCCGGGGAGAAGCTCCGGCGACAGATCAAACTGATGCAGGAGGCGATCACGGCCGTTGAAAAGTGCCGGAAGCCGGTGATCGCTTGTGTGCACGGCGCCTGCATCGGCGGAGGGGTTGATATCATAAGCGCCTGTGATATAAGGTACTGCACCCAGGAGGCCTTGTTTTCCGTGAAGGAGGTGGATCTGGCCATCACGGCCGACCTGGGATCCCTGCAGAGGTTGCCGGCCATCGTAGGCTTTGGGAATGCCATGGAGCTGGCTCTCACCGCCAGGACTTTTTCTGGTACGGAAGCCAAGGCCTTGGGACTTGTTTCCAACGCTTTTGCCTCTAAACCACAAATGGAACAAGCCGTCCGGGCCATTGCACAGGGTCACCATTCCTAATATCCTTTCCTTTCTTACTTATTTATAGCCTTTCCTTCGAAGGCTAAGTACCTTTTGATGATGATGATGTTGATGATGATGATGATGATGATGATGATGATGATGAACTGACTATTAATTGAGTGTTTGTGTTTTTTGTTTGTTGTAGGGATTGCTGCAAAATCTCCCCTTGCTGTGATTGGGACAAAGAGAGTGATGATAGCAAGTAGAGATTTGACGGTGGATCAAGCTTTGGATTATGTTGCTACATGGAACTCTGCTATGCTTTTGTCAGGTGATTTGGAGGAGGTGCTATCAGCGCAAATGCAGAAAACAAAACCTTCATTTTCTAAGCTTTGATCCTTCCTTCCTTCCTTCCATCTTATATATCTTATGGTTTGTGTTGTGTGCCTCTCCGTTCCCTTCGTTTTTACTCGTGTAATTGTATCCTTATAAAACAAAACACTACTTAATTTATCATATATCTCATATTCTCATGTGGAGTTACGAATACAAATATAGAAAATCAACACTTGAGTTTAGCTTATACAACACAACTTGTATGTATGCGTATTCATATTCTATTTCTAGCACAGCACAGTGGAGATTAAGGAATAATAAAGCGACCCATTGGCCAGCCCACTTCATCTCTCATCTTGACTGCAACCGTGGAGGAGTTCCCATGATTTCTCCTCCTTCCAACTTCAACTTCAACTTCAACTTGTTGTCTAACAAGGCAAGACTTCATCTTGTGCTTTAGTCTTATGGGAATCGGCATCGCCTCCAGCCCCATCAGCCTACCCACCACACCCGGTTTGCACCAGATCACCCTCTCCCCTGCAACTTTTGCCGGCAAGTGCAATAACCCACGACCACGATCCACTGACCCTCGGTTTCTATAATCAGAATTTCGGAATGAAGATCGATACATTGCGTCTTTTCCATCCAGGGAAAACCGGGGGTACTGATTGAGGGCGTGTCTAGCAGAGCGTAAAATGTCACAACTGTTAACACAGGACATGCGGTGCTGAAGGCTTGGTCTTTTTTCCTCCAAGTCCAGTTGCATGATCATCTCCTCCAGGGTGGGCTGCTGCTGCTGCTGCTGGTGCTGGTTGACTGATTCAGGCTGGTTCAGAGTGGAGGTCGAGGCATCACCGGTGCACATGTTCGTAAAGCCTTTTTTCATCTTGAAAGCGAGTGACTTCTTGAGGAGGAAAAAGGACAAGTCTTTCATGTCTCATCAGATCAAAGGAAAAGAAAGAGTAATATATTTCACACTATTAAAGCGATCACATGAAATGTTGGGGGAGAGTTTCACAGGATTTTTGCAAGCTAAAAAGGAAAAATTCAATGCAAGTGTGGTTACAGCAACACTAGCAGTTGGGGTACTCTTGATGATTCTATTAACTATTAACCAACCATATATTACCTTTTTTTTTAGTTTCTTTTCATATGTAGAGATGAGAATGTGGAAAGTATATAATAACCGAACAATTATGCCTATACCTATACATATATAACTCAAGGGAAGGGGAGTTAAGCACATTGAGGGAGGGGGCATCCTTTTCTGTTCCATTTGTTAAAGACATCAACAACCTAAATCACTTTGTTTGGTTTTGCTCGTCAAGTAGCAGGTTAGGTGTTGTCTTTTAAAGCCATCAACTTGGACCCATAAAACAACCACCTTAAGGCAATTCGTTGCATCCAGGACCTTTTACGTTGTTTTAGGTCCAGAAGTAGCTTGCTTCTTTCTTTCTTTTGACCATTGTTCATCATATCTGAGCTTCAAAAAACTTTTAAGTTGCATTTGAATTCCATTTTACGTATCAAGCAAATTAATAAATTCATCAATAAGAGCAAACAAATAATTCCATCATTAAGTTTAACCAAGATCATTCAAATGAACACCCTATAGAATTATTCGCATGTGTAAACACCGCATAGAGAATAAAAAGTAATTTTTTTCAGTTTTTATGATTTGGGATTGTGAAGTAACCTTGTGGTTGTTGTAGCTACTATAAATTTGTTCTCAGCGAACATTGCAACGTAACAAGCAACACCAACCCAAAACAAGATGGATGCACAGAAATGATACACTACGTTGTTGATGATGATGATTTAGCTATATATTGATAGTGTTTAAAGGTATTGATGAAAGGAAGCCTACATTTTGGGTTTCAGATTATATACGTGTGTGTAAACTAAGAGAAGAGGCTTGGTTTAATTACTTCAACATCATCAATTGCAACATCTGTCTCTAAATCTATTAGAGGGGCGGGGAAGGAGCTTAGAGTTATACAAATGATATAGAAAGCATACCTGAATTTAGACATTTTTCACGGGTTGCTACTTAGCAAGAAACATTTGGCAATTTTTATGTTCTTGGTGTAAATCCCACCCATCTATGCCTTTGCCTTCTGCACAAGAGACCTAATGGATTTGTACAAATGAGAATTAACGATTTCACATTTACCATACCCTAAAAGGAAAGGTCGGTAGGTATATTCTATGTTTTACCGGTAGCAAAGTCAGGTTATATATTATTGGAAGCATAGCTAAACAAAGACTCGTGAATGGTTCGATGGTAAAACTCTTTCCCTATTCACTACATAAAAGGTTCGAGACCAGTAATTTCTTTTTAGTCGTCACCGCCGCCACCACCACTACCGCTGCTCAACTATTAACTTAAGGTCACTTTCTTAATCTTAATATTTATTATTTTATTTTCTTCAACAAAATGTACACTTAAAAGACGCATTTACTTTTAAAGATAATGCTTTACAAGAAACACTTCATCATGTAGGAGCCAACTATCAGCCTCTACTACTATTAATCATATCCACAATTACAAACATTCATTATATCAACCAACAAACCCCTTCCTCTCTTTATTATTACTGTTATTATGCTCAAACACAAACACAGTATTTCTTTTTTTTCACCCATAATAAAACTGAATCATAAAACATAGGTGACATCTGTTCCATAGCCCATAGGAATAAATAAACTACAGTGGTATTAACATTGACATGATAGCGTTTAGAAAAGGGTGACGAAGCATGCAATGCATCCATCCTCAATACAATCTCTTTCGACATTCTGATGCCCCACAATGACATGGCAGCATCCTTACATTACCATTGTTGTCTACAACACTATCAAGGGCATAGCCATAGTCATATGTAAGTTCCTGTTTCAAACAACAATTTCTCTCCTTAGCCCAAACTATATGCATGTATCATATATGTGCGTTTGATAAATAAATAAAAGTTTTACCTACCTGCATGGGGGCTATGTTGTCAGACGCAAATAGAAGTATTCTTGCTAGTTTTAAATCGTGGTGTGAACTTAACACACACTGAACAAAAAGGTTCGGATCACAACTGTGGTTGATAAACCTCGCAACATTACCAATACGCCCGGCATCTATGCAAAACTCAGGCTCAGGTGCATCCTTTTCCTCTGCTTTTTCCAATCTTTTACTTAATGATTCAGATACATCTCCCAGCCTCCTCTGAAAATTAGAAAAATAAACAAAAAAAAAAGCCTGTTAATCTGCCCTTAAAAAACCATATAATGATTAGTTATTTTAACTGACCTCTCTTCCTCCAATCCCCTTCATTGTTTGCCAGCAATCAATTTCAAATATATAGTCATTTTCAGCAACATTATCCAGCTCATTTGTCCTCCTCAGCTCTCCAATATATTCACACACTGGTGCACCTGATGGGATAAAATCTTTGGTCTTCACAGCCCACCCTCTATCACCAGTACGGAAAACCTGTTTAAACAACGATTATCTAACCTTACTAGTTTCGTTTAAAAATTGATCGTGGATGTGATATAGTAAAAGTATAACCTCAAGTTGATATTTTAACCCTTGCTGGGATACGCGATTAATGCAACCAGGTCCGCATCCACAGTTTGGTCCACATTCAAACACAACATCCTTCGCTTCAATCAATCTGGAACATAAAAAACTCAGAATAGTAGAAACGAAATAGAAGCTTACGAGGGTTAACTACTGACCTGCCTCCATTGCTTCGTACATATGGAAAATCATCACCATTAAGTCTAGCACAAGAGCAAGTTTTTGGATTTTTACAATATCCTTTGCAATCACATCCATCCACATTTGGTGGGAGTTTCAAATTGCTCAAAACTTTATTATACTTTGTATACGTAAATCCTATCAATTTTTAAACAACTTGAGGTGTTAGTAAAGCTAGACCAAACAAAAGCTACTAAACTACAAGTTGCATTTTTATTATAAAATATGTGTATATATAAAAAACACAAACACCAAATAAACAGCTTAACTTACCAGTAATAGTGGTATCATCAATTGTATTGACCGCAGGTACGTGCACATCTTCTTGACCTTCACTTATATCCAGGCACACCAACCTTGAAAAGGTAATCATGGAAATAAGTTCATCGGTTTAGAGTTAATTCAAGGTAAATATTTTTCAGTCATGTAATCATACTGGGGTGCTTTAGCAGGAACTCTTGAACGCCCATTGCTATCCTGGACCTTTATTAAAGGCAAAACAGCTGTATAATATAGAATTTACAAATTATGATTAATTAAACTGACAAGACACATTAGTTAACCTGATTGCTTGTCAATTTAGGCTGTCCTTCAAGCCGTTTCAGGCAATACTTATATGCAACAAAACCAGATACGCCTTCTGTGGGCCAGCATTCAGACACCTGAAATCACAATACGTACACAAATGAGGCCAATCAAACACCGCTATCTAACTAAATAATAGTTAGAATGAACACCATCTAATATAAAATATTGCTTTATTCATTAGAATCATCACTTGTGACATCCGCAACTTTGATAGAAATTACAACATGAAACATATTTTTATGATGAATACCATTTTGTAGTCAATTTAAAGGTTTGAGTTATTTGGATTATGTTTTATGTTTTGGAAAATGTTGCTGAGTTAGAGGCAACTGGAACAGTACTTTAAGTGTCAGTAGATTCTATTAAAAGATAGGAAGAGATGGTTAGGATGGAGGGGGTGTATTTTGGTCTTTTTAGTAAGAACAAGATTTAGGACAAGGGTCTTCTCTTTACCCTCTTTTTTGCTTTCTTCTCCATCTCAAGAACTGTCTAGAAATTCCAAAACCACAACCCTAAGAATCAAGTTATGTAAATTTATAAATCACAGTTATAATATTACTAAATAATACAATAATAATAAAAAAACCAATCTCTCTTCTTTCTCTATCTAGAATTCTCCCTCTAGTTTCTACCCTTTTTTTCGGGAAGTCGGTTCTGATTGCCGGAATTCCTTTCCCGTGTTTTGATTTATTCACTGGTAGAGTGGTTGTGGTGTCAATATGGTTGATCCGGTGAGTGCTCCTCCAGATCCGGGTAATCTGAGAATGATGCTAACGTCGTATGAGTCAAAGTTGCTTGTGGATGTGTATAAAGCATTCAGAGCAGCTGAGCTTGGGTTGAAGTCCATTCCGATGGAGTTTCAGGATGTAAATAAGAGGGAGAAGGTTCAGGATACGGTTGCAGTGGATGCGTATGAAGATAGTTATGGTATTGATTCCCAGGGTTATGCTAAGTCTATTAATATTCGGTTGAGTGAGAATGATATTTCTTATCTGATTGGCTTACCGGGGAAAATCAAAAGGATCGTCTTATTCATGAAGGTGAGGAGTTAATACGTGATAATGGCTCTTTATTCTATGTGCATGGTATAATTGATCAAAGTAAGGTTGATTCTATGACTGGTAAAGTTGGGGATCGGAGTAATGATGATAGTAATGTTGTGTATGTTGCTAATTTTGATATGAAGGATGATTCCACTCTTGTAGCTTTGGCTAAATTGTTTGAACGACAGGATTATATTATGGCTGCTGAGTTTAATAAATTGAAGTCAGTGATGAGTGAGGGTGATACATACCCACGAGTCAATCTAACTGCTATGGGCAGCCCCAGCGGGGTTTGGATACAATTTGACCCAGTCAAAGCAGTAATCAGACTTTTTTGCAAGTCTATAGATGATGGGGAGGCAAGTTACGAGCAGTTGCATCGCACTATTAGAAATAGGACCTGTTCTTTTTGTTTCTGCAGTTTTGGTTTTACTTGTTAGTTTGTTCTAGTGTTTTGATTAGGAGACTATCCCATCATTTGGTTCCATTGCCGGGAAACTCAAAGATGGTGCAAACCCAGAATAACCAGTACAAAGAAAATGATGTTCATTCCGACCCAAACGCTGTCCAGTTAGCAGCCATTGTCGCTAAGCTAGACTCTCTGCTAGCCCTGAAGGAGGATATTGCAGCGATCAGGGAAGTTTGGATAGAAAAGCAAACACATGTAATCAAGGAACCGGAGTTTGAAAACCCAGATGTGTATCAATGCAGCACCAAGACACCAGTTACTCAACCACCAACCGCTACCATGCAGAAGCTTCCCTTTGGGTGATGAAACAGTTAGTATCTAGATGGATCAGATCTAAATTCGCTGTTATGTTACATATGCATCAATTGAAGAAGCTATAGAGACATGGACTGTTGTACTTAAAATGGTCAGTGAATGGTGAACGCCTTCTGATGGTTGATTGCGGACCCGCAAGAAATTAAAATTCACGATGACCCGCTTCCACCATGCTGGGTTGGAACAGTCACCACGGGTTGTAACAATCAGCCGACGCATCAATCTGTGATGGCACAATGCTGGGTTTTTGACAACAGTCAGCAAGGTTTCACTCGAACCGAGATAAACCGTGTATTATTGATTAATTATGAATTACAAAGGAGGCTCTATATATAGAGCAGGAGATTACACTAAGATACCTTCTACTATTATAAATATTAAATACCGTCTAAATATAATCTAAACATATTGTCTAACATTCCCCCCGCAAGATGAGGGCAGGGAACGACCTGCAACTTGGATCGTAAGAATAGGAACCTCGGTGAGAATAGGGGCTTTGTAAAGACATCAGCAATCTGATCACTCGTAGAAATGAAGTTGGCATTCAACTGCCCCTGTGCCACTTGTTCATGAACGAAACGAAGATCCACCTCAACATGTTTTGTGCGGCCATGGAACACGAGATTGGCCACAGATACGTGGCTCCTAGATTATCACACCAAAGTGTACGTGATGACTTTGTTGAGATGCCGAGTTCATGTAGAAGAGCCTTTAACCAGATTAATTCTGCCACAATATCTGCAATGGCCTTATACTCTGATTCAGTAGAAGATCTTGAAACCGTTCGTTGTTTCCGGGCAGCCCAAGAGATAAGGTTCGATCCCAAGTATATAGCAAACCGTTCGTTGTCACCACAGGTTGTAACAATCAGCCGACGCATCAATCTGTGATGGCACAATGCTGGGTTTTTGACACCAGTCAGCAAGGTTTCACTCGAACCGAGATTATTATTGATTAATTATGAATTAAAAAGGAGGCTCTATATATAGAGCAGGAGATTACACTAAGATTACACTAAATACCATCTAAATATAATCTAAACATATTGTCTAACATTCCTCCGCAAGTTGAGGGCGGGGAACGACCTGCAACTTGGATCGTAAGAATAGGAACCTCTGTGAGGACAGGGGCTTTGTAAAGAGATCAGCAATCTGATCACTCGTAGGAATGAAGTTGACATTCAACTGCCCCTGTGCCACTTGTTCACGAACAAAATGAAAATCCACCTCAACATGTTTTGTGCGGCCATGGAACACAGGATTGGCTGACAGATACGTGGCTTCTAGATTATCACACCAAAGTGTAGGTGTTGACTTTGTTGAGATGCCGAGTTCATGTAGAAGAGCCTTTAACCAGATTAATTCTGCCACAATATCTCCAATGGCCTTATACTCTGATTCAGTGGAAGATCTTGAAACCGTTCGTTGTTTCCGGGCAGCCCAAGAGATAAGGTTCGATCCCAAGTATCCCAAGTATATAGCAAACCGTTCGTTGTCACCACGGGTTGTAACAATTAGCCAACGCATCAATCTGTGATCGCACAATGCTGGGTTTTTGACACCAGTCAGCAAGGTTTCACTCGAACAGTGACAAACCGTGTATTATTGATTAATTATGAATTACAAAGGAGGCTCTATATATAGAGCAGGAGATTACACTAAATACCTTCTACTATTATAAATATTAAATACCATCTAAATAAAATCTAAACATAGTCTAACATTCCCCCGCAGGTTGAGGGCGGGAAACGACTTGCAACTTGGATCGTAAGAAGAGGAACCTCTGTGAGAATAGGGGCTTTGTAAAGACATCAGCAATCTGATCACTCGTAGAAATGACGCTGACATTCAACTGCCCCCTTTCCACTTGTTCACGAACGCAATGAAAATCCACCTCAACATGTTGTCCATGGAACACGGGATTGGCTGACATACACGTGGCTCCTAGATTATCACACCAAAGTGTAGGTGATGACTTTGCTGAGATGCCGAGTTCATGTAGAAGAGCCTTTAACCAGATTAATTATGCCACAATATCTGCAATGGCCTTATACTCGGATTCAGTGGAAGATCTTGAAACCGTTCGTTGTTTCCGGGCAGCCCAAGAGATAAGGTTCGATCCCAAGTATCCCAAGTATATAGCAAACCGTTCGTTGTCACCACAGGTTGTAACAATCAGCCGACGCATCAATCTGTGATGGCACAATGCTGGGTTTTTGACACCAGTCAGCAAGGTTTCACTAGAACCGAGATTATTATTGATTAATTATGAATTAAAAAGGAGGCTCTATATATAGAGCAGGAGATTACACTAAGATACCTTCTACTATTATAATATTAAATACCATCTAAATATAATCTAAACATATTGTCTAACATTCCCCCGAAAATTGAGGGCAGGGAACGACCTGCAACTTGGATCGTAAGAATAGGAACCTCTGTGAGGATAGGGGCTTTGTAAAGACATTAGCAAGCTGATCACTCGTAGAAATGAAGTTGACATTGCCCCTGTGCCACTTGTTCACGAACGAAATGAAAATCCACCTCAACATGTTTTGTGCGGCCATGGAACACGGGATTGGCTGACAGATACGTGGCTCCTAGATTATCACACCAAAGTGTAGGTGATGACTTTGTTGAGATGTCGAGTTCATGTAGAAGAGCCTTTAACCAGATTAATTCTGCCACAATATCTGCAATGACCTTATACTCTGATTCAGTGGAAGATCTTGAAACCGTTCGTTGTTTCCGGGCAGCCCAAGAGATAAGGTTCGATCCCAAGTATGCCAAGTATATAGCAAACCGTTCGTTGTCACCACTGGTTGTAACAATCAGCCAACGCATCAATCTGTGATGGCACAATGCTGGGTTTTTGCCACCAGTCAGCAAGGTTTCACTCGAACCGAGATAAACCGTGTATTTTTGATTAATTATGAATTACGAAGGAGACTCTATATATAGAGCAGGAGATTACACTAAGATGCCTTCTACTATTATAAATATTAAATACCATCTATATATAATCTAAGCATATTCTAACATTCCCCCGCAAGTTGAGGGTGGGGAACGACCTGCAACTTGGATCGTAAGAATAGGAACCTCTGTGAGAATAGCGGCTTTGTAAAGACATCAGCAATCTGATCACTCGTAGAAATGAAGTTGACATTCAACTGCCCCTGTGCCACTTGTTCACGAACGGAAAATCCACCTCAACATGTTTTGTGCGGCCATGGAACACAAGATTGGCTGACAGATACGTGGCCCCTAGATTATCACACCAAAGTGTAGGTGATGACTTTGTTGAGATGCCGAGTTCATGTAGAAGAGCCTTTAACCAGATTAATTCTGCCACAATATCTGCCATGGCCTTATACTCTGATTCAGTGGAAGATCTTGAAACCGTTCGTTGTTTCTGGGCAGCCCAAGAGATAAGGTTCGATCCAAAGTATATAAAAAACCCCCCCCCCCCCCCCCCCCGCCGGTGGATCGGCGGTCTACGCCTGAATGGTGTGAGCCGTACTAGGCTGCCAATGTGCATCAGTGAAAGCTTGCAGTGTGGACCCTGAGTCATGACGAATAAGGAGATCGAGGTGTGTGGTACCCTTAAGGTAACGTAGGATGCGTTTAACCGTAGTCCAATGGTTTTTGGTTGGAGCATGCATAAACTGACAAACCTTGTTGCCTGCATAGGCAATGTCGGGTCGAGACAGAGTTGCATATTGTAGAGCACCAACTGTTTGACGATACTGAGTCGGGTCCGAAAGAAGGGGGCTATCATCATTAGTTAATATTTGAGAAGTGCTCATCGGAGAGGAAACAGGTTTGTAATCAGATAGATCGATGGAGCGTGTCCAGGATGTATTTTTGTTGAGACAGTATGAGATTGCATCCATGGTGTATGACCTCAATACCCAAGAAATAATGGAGTTTGCCAAGGTCCTTCATAGCAAAAGTTGATCCCAAGTGTTTAATGACTTTAACAATTGTTGGGTCATTGTTGCTAATGATAATAATATCATCAACATAGACAAGAGCATAGACTAGTGTGCCACCCAATTTGAGGATGAACAAAGATGGATCAGTTTTGGACCCAACAAAGCCAAGTTGTTGAAGTGTTGTTGACAATCTGTTAAACCATGCTCGAGGGGCCTGTTTCAGTCCATATAGACTTATGAAGTAGACAAACATGATCCGATTTAGTTGAGTCTATAAATCCAGGAGGTTGTTTCATGTAAATGACTTCCTCCATGTCGCCATGTAGAAATGCATTTTGAACATCTAATTGGCGAAGGGACCACTTATTAGTAACAGCAAGAGACAATACAGTCCTGATAGTGGTAGCTTTAATGACAGGACTAAACGTCTCATGATAATCCACCCCATGTTGTTGAGTGAACCCCTTGGCTACGAGGCAAGCTTTGTATCGAAGAAGCTTGCCTTGAGGATCCTTCTTTAATTTGTATAGCCACTTGCAATCAACAATATTAGTATTTTGAACAGGAGGGACTAAAGACCATGTTCCATTCTTATGAAGCGCTTCAAACTCCTTGGTCATGGCTTGACGCCACTCCAGAGACTCGTTGGCAACAGTGAAAGAGGTTGGTTCAATGAGGGGTTCGGAAGTGGCGGATGTGTAATAAGCAGCCGGGTTGTAAGGATTAGTTTGCTTTGGGTTAGGACGAAGGTTTGGCGGTCAAGGTCGGGGTGGAGGAGTGGTCTGGGGAGTAGTGGACTGTTCAGGAGAAGAGGTGGGGAAGAGTGTAGTGGATGGGGAAGAGGGTGATTGGTTTGAGAATGGCCTTGATCATGGGGAAATTGAGTCTGAAAAAGATGAGAATGCTAAGTTTATGGGATACAGATGAAATGGATGGCAATTGTAAGGATGCCAGGTACTGGGTATTCCTATACATAAAGAATAACGATGGTTCACATTATGTCTTTGGACTGTTAGGGGTTTAAATAAGTTACACCATCAAAATCAGGTTATATCTATTTTAAGGGATCATAAGGCTAGTCTTTATGGTATTCTGGAGACCCAAGTGCAACAGAATAGATTACAGTCTGTTTGTATCAGGGTTTTTAGAAACTGGAGGCGGGTTTCTAATGCTGCCAATTGTTCTAATTGGGTCCATATTATTGCAACTCAAACAGACCCTCAGTCTATTAGCCAAATCCAATTCATGTGAAAAACTGAAAACAAGATTTCAAATTGCAGATATCTTTAACGTCTTCAGAAACCACCATATATATTTTGTAACAAGTTTAGCATGATTAAAATCTATGCTCCAACTTGAGAAAAAAATGTTAATTAGAGTATTCATTAGGTTTTATTCATTATGACCCACAAATCCGATGGAGGTTTCCTAGGACTAATTCTTGTATATATAGAGGATTCCCCTCCATTAGAGTACATTTGGATATTTCACATTTACTTTTACAATAAAATAGCAGAATACCTAGGATTGTTTGCAGGTCATGGACAAAACTAAGACCGGTAAAATGGAAATTCCTAAATGGAAGACCAATCTCTCAAGCTCATCATTCGTGTAGTTGAGGATTATTTGACAATGTAAAGCTGCAGTAGCTTTGCATAGTTTTGGATGATGATGTTTTTGTCCTCTTTGATGATTGAGCCATATATTTACATATACATATATTTACTTGCCATAAAAAATATACCATGATCAATATTATGTTGTAAATAACTAAATCAAGAAACAAGGCGTCTAATAGAGAAATCAAAAGTATTTACCTTGTACAATCCGTTATACGTGTATACTTTGAAGTGATTATCACTTGTGTGTCCTCGAATAACCCTAACAGGAATAGATTGTTCCATACAGTTCTGTTTACATGAAATTAATATTAACATAAAAAATATAGTCAAAGTATATATAAGGTGAAGTTTCATATACACGTGGTAAAAAAAAGTATAATAAAAGAAAGCAACAGACGTGATGAGAAGTTTTCTCTTATATATAGGATGGATGACTAACCTTTAAAGCCAAATTACCACATAACATCTCTTGATTTTTGAACTGATGTTTAGTACCCATAAAATCATTCCCACCTTGACAAGTATAAACAATATCTTCAGAGTTATCCTGATCATCTTCGTATTGTCCGGACAATACAATTGCTATTGCTATTGGAAAAGTGTACCCTTTGAATTCCTCCTGCAACATTATTATATACAACCATGCTTGAAGGAGATAGTGATAAGTGATATGAATATATGATATGCTATTCTGACAAAGGTAATCAGAAACCTAAATGAAATCATACCATCATTTTGTAAGATAGTCCCATATAATCAATGCCATTGAGCCAGTGACTATGAAGACCTAAAGCAACCATCTCCGCTCGTGAATAAAATTGATAACCAACATCAATACCTGCATATTACGAGCATTTAAGCAAATCGCTGTTAGGAAATTGGATCCAAATAAACATACACAAGCCATAGCAACACAAATTAGTAGTGCTAGAGAAAACAGAAGGTATTACATAGTTCACTCAATCGATGTTATCGAGCTATGTCCACAGCCACACTAGACATGTTGGGTGTAGGCTTCGGGTGAATCAATTTTAGAGCAGTTGGGCTCGGCCGGCCCAAGTTCTAATTAGGCCCAGGGATTAACCCTAATTGTAGTCTATATATATTTCTCATTGTACTTGTAATCATCATCACTCGATAAAAGAAAAACCCTAGTTGCCCCAAGAGGACGTAGGTTGCACACCGCAACCGAACCTCTATAAATCTCATGACTTTGTTTATTGTTTATTGTTTATTGTTCACTATTCGTGTGTTTCGTACCAGTTTGATCCTAACAACTGGTATCAGAGCTTTAGGCTCTTGTTTACTGTTAAAATCTTCCCCCCCTGCTTTTTGAAGATTCTGTACGAAACACGAATTAGGGTTTCTGTCGTCGCCTGCTTCTGCCGTCGCCTGCTTCTGCCGAATTAGGGTTTCTCTGCCGTCACCTGCTTCTGTCGAATTAGGCATCTGTTCTGCCGTCGTCTGGGTTGTTTGATTGTCTGTTACGTTCAAAACTCAGGTGCATTATTAAACTCGTTTGCTTTCGTTTTTTTTTTTTTTGAACTGTTCTCATATAATAGTAATCAATAGAACACTCAAGTTCAGGCAGCCGGCCACTGTTGTGATTGTTACTATTCTCAGTTCTGACTTGACTGTTGAGCATCTGCGGTTTGGAATAATGGCTGAGGACGGGAAAACAAGAATTGAGAAATTCAATGGTCATGATTTCGGATGGTGGAAGATGCAAATCAAGGATTTGCTAGTTCTGAATGGTCTGGAAGCCACCCTGTTTGGAAAGAAATCGGATAAGACTTCAGATGAAGACTGGGCTGCTCTTGATAGAAAAGTTGTTTCTGTCATCAGACTTTCTTTGTCAAAGAATGTTGCTTTCAACATTCTGAAGGAGTCGTTGCCAAACATGTATGAGAAACCTTCTGATGCAAATAAAGTCTTTCTGATTAGAGAACTGGTGAACATGAGACTGAAAGAAGGAAGATCTGTTAATACTCACATCAGCAACTACAACACTGTCATCTCTCGATTACTGTCTGTTGATATAAAATTCAATGATGAGGTTCAGGCATTGCTGCTATTATCTTCTTTACCATAAAGTTGGTCAGGAACTGTCACTGCAGTTAGTAGTTCATCTGGTACTACTAAGCTTACTACCGATGGAGTCCGGGATCTGATTTTGGGGGAGGATATTAGACGAAGAGCTTCAGAGGAATCATCGAGTGCTATACTGAGTGCTGAAATGAGAGGAAGAAAGAAAGAAAGGGGGACTAGTAGAGGAAGATCAAAATCCAGAAAGAGGGGCCAGTTAAAGCCCAGGAAAGACATCCCGTGTTGGAACTGTAAAGAAACAGGTCATTTCAGAAGTCAATGCCCAAATCCGTCTGCCTCAAAAGATAAGAAGAAAGTCAATGTAGCTGCTGATGATTCTGATTCTGATGCTTTTATCAGTTGTGTGGAGAACTCAACTGAGTCATGGATTATGGATTCTGATGCATCTTTTCATGCTACCTCTAGCACGAAGCTGATGAAGAATCTCCAAACTCAACATTGTTGCCTATTTGATTAACCGGGGATTGTCGGTACCGTTGGGATTCAAGATACCAGAAGAAGAATGGAGAGGGGAAGCAATCAAATACGGGCATTTGAAAGTTTTTGGGTGCAGTGCCTACGATCTAGTGAAAGACAGTGATAAACTTGATGCTAAGTCTAAGAAGTACACCTTCATTGGAATGGGTCGGATGCTATGGGCTACAGGCTTTGGGATTTTGAAAACAAAAAGGTAGTCAGAAGCAAGCATGCTACATTCAATGAGGCTGAGTTGTATAAAGACAGAATTACAGCAAACTCACAAGTTCACAAAGAGCAGGTTGAATTTGAAATTGATGCAAACAAACAAACAACACAGCCAGTCACTGAATCCAACACTGAAACTGAAGTTCCTGAGTTTGAAAATGACGATATGGGTGGAGATGAAGAAGCAGTAGGAGCTTCTGATAGTGGGAGTTCAGAGTCTGATGATGAACAGTCCCTGCAGAGTCCAGACCAGTCTCAAAATTGGGTCAGGAGGTCCACCAGAGTCTCCAAACAACCCGAGAGGTATAGTCCTTCAGTTAACTATCTTCTCTTAACTGAAAATGGTGAACCAGAAAGTTTCTCTGAAGCTGTTAAGATGAAAGATTCGCTTCAGTGGGAGCATGCTATGAAAGATGAGATGAGCTCTTTGATGAAAAACAAAACGTGGGTACTAACCAAGCTTCTGCCAAATAAACGAGCTCTACATAATAAATGGGTCTTCAGGGTCAAGGAAGAACATGATGGGTCTAAACGATACAAACCTCCCTTAGTAGTCAAGGGTTTTCAGCAAAAAAGGGGGTTGATTACGATGAGATCTTCTCTCCAGTTGTGAAAATGACAACCATCAGATTGGTTCTGAGTCTGGTAGCTGCAGAGAGCTTACATCTAGAACAATTAGATGTTAAGACAACATTTCTACACGATGACCTTGACGAAGAAATTTATATGACACAACCTGAAGGGTTTCAGGTTTTTGGGAAAGAAAACTGGGTCTGCAAGTTAGAAAAGAGTTTGTATGGTTTAAAACAGGCACCCAGGCAGTGGTACTTGAAGTTTGATAACTTCATGGAAAGGTCGGGGTATAAGAAATGTCAAATGGATCATTGCTGCTATTTGAAGAGGTTCAAGAGCTCTTATATAATTCTACCACTCTATGTAGATGATATGTTGATTGTATGGTCAGATATGAAAGAGATCTGCAAGTTAAAGAAAGAAATGTCCAAAGAATTTGAGATGAAAGACTTGGGTCCAGCCAAACAGATACTCGGGATGAGCATTATCAGAAATAAAAAGGATGGATCTTTAACACTATTCCAAGAAAAATACATAGGGAAAGTGTTGGAAAGATTCAAGATGAATAATGAAAACACCAGGCCTAGAAACACTCCATTGGGAAGTCACTTCAAGCTCACCAAAGATCAGTCCCCTAAATCTGAAGAAAGAACAGAGATGGCTAAAATTCCATACGCATCTGCAGTTGGCAGTCTCATGTATGCAATGGTCTGCACTCGACCAGATATTGCGCACGCAGTTGGGGTAGTTAGTCGGTTTATGTCAGATCCGGGGAAAGAACACCGGGAAGCAGTCAAGTGGATACTCAGATACTTAAAGGGTACTTCTAAAATAGGGTTATGTTTCAAGGGTAAAGATGAAATCCTTAGAGGATATACTGATGCTGATTTGGGTGGTTGTAAAGGGACATTTAAAAGCACTACCGGGTATGTCTTTACAGTGGGAGGAATAGCAGTTAGCTGGATGTCCAGACTTCAGAAAAGTGTAGCTTTATCAACAACAGGCTGAATACATGGTTGTTGCTGAAACTAGTAAAGAGTTAATATGGCTAAAGACTTTTCTTGAAGAATTGGGTAAACAGCAGTCTGATTACTCATTGTATTATGACAATGAGAGTGCGGTGAAACTTGCTAAAAACCCAGTCTATCATGGAAAAACAAAGCACATTGGGATGAGATATCATTTTGTCAGAGCATTGATCAGTGATGGAGCAATCAGTCTGAAGAATATCTCAGGTGCGAAGAATCCAGCCGATATGTTTACCAAATCTGTGGTGCTGGATAAGCTGAAGCTTTGCATAGCTTCAGCTGGCCTTCAGGAATAATGTTGAGAAGGCGGGGGTAGCTAGGGGGTGCAAAAATCAAAGGGATTTTATAGAAGTACAAAGAAGCGGAGTGCAGCTGAACGTGTTTTGAAGCCTCCAAGTGGGAGAATTGTTGGGTGTAGGCTTCGGGTGGATTAATTTTAGAGCAGTTGGGCTTGGCTGGCTCAAGTTCTAATCAGTGTTGTAAAAATCGCCGCATAGCACCGATTAATCCCCGATTAATCGCTAATCGGTCATCCACTGATTCGATTTTAGCTATTCGCCTAGTTAATCAGTCAAAGGTCAAAATCGGCCAAAAATCAAAGAAAATTGGTCAAAACTAGTCAATTTATCACATTTGGTCAAAATCAGCCAAAATTTAGAGAAAATCAGTCAAAATTTGATAAAAATCGGTCAAATATAAAAAATTATATGCATAATTTTGAAAAATATTGTATATATATTTATAAATTTGTAAATTAACATATAAAATTCCAATCCGATTAATTTCGATTAACCCTATTAATCCCGATTAATTCCTAATCGCTACCTCACCATCCGACTAGCGCCTAGCGATTTTTACAACCATGGTTCTAATTAGGCCCAGTTTAGTTAGATTATTAACTAAAGGGATTAACCCTAATTGTAGTCTATATATATTTCTCATTGTACTTGTAATCATCATCACTCAATAATAGAAAAACCCTAGTTGCCCCAAGAGGACGTAGGTTGCACACCGCAACCGAACCTCTATACAAGAGGACGTAGGTTTCACTATGAGTGTTTCGTACCAGTTTGATCCTAACAAGACAAACTTTTTTTACTCAAGCAAATGTTGTTATACAGGTTTACAATTACATTAGGGCTATATTTACATAGGCTAGACTTAGGGTATACCGTGATCCCATGCGATGGCTTGCTCTCTAGGGTTATGTTTATCTTACTTTCAATTCAAGGCCTAAAAATTCCATATGGAACTAGTTCATGATTCTAATTTTTGTTCGGTAATGGACATTGAACTCCCACTATAACGACAGGGTCATCCTCGCAATCATCGGACTTCACGACTTAATATAACAACCAATAGTCAAGCGTTGACTCGGCTCTCTTTGTTGGCTTTTCTGAATTAGAGGTTGGAAAAACAAAATACAAATAAAAAAGTCAGAAGAAATAACATTGATGCAACCAATACAAGTATACGACCACTAGATTGACTCCAAACCTTGATCAAGAAGAATTCAAAGGATTGGGATCTCAAACTTCCTCATTCAGAGTTTATTTCTATTGGGCACCACTCCACCACTTAACTGCTACCAAAATTCAAATTAAGGTATGTGAAGTTGTTAATCCTCTCACCCCTATTCATCTTATTCCTCTTCTAGTTAAAGCCTAAGGCAAAAATTGAAGTAAAAGCTAAGATAAGATAAAACAAAAGGTTGCATCAGTAAGTGAAAAGGCTTAATTAAGAAGGCAAATGAGGTGTACAAAGCCAAGGCAAACAAGAACCGCAAGCAGCCAACATTTCATTTAAGGGAATTCCTTCCAACAAAAGAACAAGCTAGGCCAAAAGCCTTTTTAAGGTGTTCGATGTTTTGGTGATAGTGCCTATAAAGTAGACCTTCCAAGAGATGTCTCCGTTTTCTAGCGCTCCAACTTTGGAGATGTCTGGCCAAGTAATACTCAGGAAATGAATACCTTGAGAACTTAACACCAAATCCAAACCTAGAGGGGGACAATGATACACATGTCGAATATGTAATTTACGAATCTCATGAATTTAGAGGTATTGGTTTGGCCGCTTCTCAATCAACTGTGCGGTATTGCATGGTGCTCATGGTGATCAAAACAAGTTAGTAGGTATCGGGTTGGCCAACTATTTTCATGAATTTGAATCAAGTCGTCTTATATGTAAATAGGAGTTAGGTGGGTGATCCTAATTACAACAAAGAATTTACCTTGCTCCAATTTCTAGCCCAAAGCCTTTTTATCCTAATATGCTTTTAATAAGGTGATCATGTTCACAAACAAAAATATGTGTGATTACATTACTATTTTATTAAGAGTTATCTTGAACCGAAAGAAAAGCCTAAAGTACAAATAATCATCTTTTTACCTTCCACTTTATTTGTCACTGCAAGAAATGGGAGAGAAGGAGACAAAAACATCTTTTTAGAATTGGTATGGAGAAGCAGCCCCTTTGTTGAGGATTTGTTTGGTTGCGCGTTGCTAAAAGAACAAATCTCTATATTTCTAGTTTTTGTTTATCTTTAAAGATTGCTTTGTAAACTCTTTATATTGAGAGATTCGTTAATTGTAATACGTAGATAAGATGAATATGAATCTTAAAAAAGTAAACTACTATTTCTTATGATCTTCATTTTTATTTATAGATTTTAGATATTGTTGGTGGTGTGAAGTTCCCTTTCCCTCCCCTTCAATGTAGGTGGATTCATTCCTTTAGAGATTATAGTAAGTGACTAAGTTCTTATCATTTTAATGTGTGTTGTGATTTAGACAGTTAAATTCATTGTCGTCTTAGATCGTGTTCTTGTTCCAGCCAATACTCTCTAGAAAATCTACACTACGTCCACCACTCGACAAGTTTTATAATTAAGAAAACTTTCTTTGCTCATATTTCGTTTGTAAGAACATAATCATACAAACCTTGGTACATGAATTACAAAATGATTATCTTTACAGTAAATCCAGTTAGACAAGAGCGGGACTAGCTCTACCACAGTCTTTAGAACACTAAATAATCCTCAACCAAATGTTATCTTAAGCTAAAAGAGAAACAACCTAGATCTCTCTACGAGAGGACATTGTGGTGAAAAAAAGTCAAAACTCAATTTACATCCAAGCACGGAACCTTTTGGTAGGTACAAGAATGATACGGTTTTATTCTCTTTGCACATTATTCTACCTTTTGCTTTGTCTTCTTAAGCTTATAAAACCCGAATACATGTGAAAGAATATATACATATGTAGGGTGAATACAGATACTGAATTTAAGAAGATATTGTCACATAGGCAGCATGCAGACAGCATCTTACAAAGTTCACTGATATATATCATACAATAAAACAAGACGTAAATTCGTAGTTCAGAAAAAAAGAATCAAATGTTCACCTACCGGGCAAGTGACCAAATCTTTTTGTAGGGAACAAAATTTCATTACACTCTATCATCTGCATCATACAAACAAGACAATAGATTTTCAACTTAAAAGCATGTACACATATTATGATCATATACAAAGTAATGCAAACAAAAGATACCTTAGAGATGGCCTTCAAATCAGGACGCTTGATAGATTGCTTACCACCGGCTTCACATACACCCTCTTTCTGCATATGTTTGTGAGGCCGATGGTAATTCAGTAATAACAAATATTGACCACATAAGCTTATGAAGTCCATTCATATTTCAGAAGTGATAAAACTAAATACCATCAACCACACAACAGCTAATACAAGAAACATCTTACATGTTACCTTCAAAACAAGATGCTTTGCAAGTCCATTACTATCATTTTCACATGCATTTTGTTCCTGCATGAGTTTGAGATGTCAGCACTATGGTGTAAGGAAATTAATAAGATAAAACCATCATGCAGATAACGATCAAAGCAAATATTAAACAAAGAAAATTAGGAACTTATATGGCAACACAAGCAATTAATAATCTTGGTTTAAAAGGCACGCATCACGCCCGCATGTGGCCTGATGTGCATGATGTGCCGATGAATGCGCATTGCTGCAGTTGATGTGCTGTGATTCCATAATGAGTGTGTGATGTGCTGATTTAACCCGATGTGGTGCAATGTACTAGGCCGACCTTATTAAAATTGGGTTTGGTGAGAGAGAAAGTACTGGGTAACTTTACAACTAGGCTGGCTAAAGGAAAGCTGTAAAGAGAAAAGGTAAATTCTAAAAAATAAAAAAATAAAAAAATAAACAAAAACAAAAACTGTTAGAACTTGAATCTCTTTTTAGGGATGTAATTCCCTTCTTTTATCTTCAATATATTTCTCTCTGCCAAACAGTTGTTACAATCATTCAGTAGTTCTTCTTACAATACTCAGTTCTTTCAGTTCTTACTCTGATCCCTTTCTCCCTCACAGTCATACTTGGTTCTTTTTCAAGTTTTAATCTTTATCAAGTAATCTTAATCAAGTACTCTACTTAAATGTTTTACATTTAAGTGTTTACAAATGTGGTGATGCCTATATATTGTTTGATATATTGATTATATCAATTGGTTTTAGGATAATAATTTTATATATTGTTGATCCAAATGCTTACTGTAATTTTTTGGATTTTATACCTGATTACAGATTTACATAACTAGTGAAAATATAAGATGTATTGATTATATATACTTGATGTTATAGTTTATATATTATTTAGATTACCTAATCATACCTGTTTTTTTTTAATTAATACATGTTACTGTGTTTGAATAACCTGTTTCGGTTTTCGTTTCATATTTGTGAATGATCAGTTTATTGTAAATTTATATATTGTTTGTATAATTGTACGATCTGTGTTTTAAAACTGCTGTTTTTGTTTTCTGTTTTTGAATAACATGTTTATACCTGTTACTTTCTGTTTATTGATTATATATTTTAACCTGCTGTCTGTTTATAAATCACCTGCTACTGATTGTGTTTAGTGATGTTTATGTATTAATTTTACTGTTGTGATGTTTATACCTGTTTCTGTTTTATGTTTTCTGTTTAGTGATGTTTGTGTTGGATTTGTATTCATCTTACTGTTGTTTATGTATTAATCTCTTTCCTGTTATAAATATTTAAAGATCAGAATCATGACTTTCAATCATACAACTACGTCCTTATATAAATATTTCTTTAAATTATTTGCTGAAATAGTTTTTATGTATACTAAGATGTATCATATACGCTTACAAGAGAACCTATTATACGACATAAGATCTTATCTAGTGTTAAGGGAAAACGACGACTACTAATACCAAGATCTATGAGCGAGATTTATTGTGTTATCTTGATTTACTTAAATCATAATGTTGATATGCAGGAAATGCCTGTCATCAAATTTTAGTTAGTTGTTGGTAGCATTAATAGGGTTAGTTGCATGATGTATATATGTTCTTATAAGTTGATTTTCTCTTCTATTAAGAGGAGGGAGTTGCGTGTCGATCAAAACATTCGACCAACATCCAGTTGGTATTTTAATTAAACTATTCAGCTTTTGCCATAGGATAAGTAAAAATCTGATAATATGAACAATACGTAGTGGGTAAATCATTTACAAGGATGAGACGACACAATCATCCTCATAATGCTCCAACATCACTAAATTGAGTATTGTTGCCCCCAATTTGGTTCAACGGTTGTGTTCGATCTTGATCATCACCCTTTATTGTCTTGTTGCTAAGTCAGTCCGATTTACCTCTCATCTTTTCGGCCTGGGAAGGTCTAGCATGGCCCATCACACCTTGTTGCATTCAAAAAGCCAGACTTATCATTATTGGCATGAATCTAATATAGACGTTATAACCAACCACAACCATTGATGTTATGATTTGGAAAACCACAAATCATGTTTATTGACTTTGATATGCGAGTCATCACCTGGCTATAAAGAATGGAATCCAAGAGACCAAGACCCTACTAATAAGAATAATACTGCTTGCAGTTTTTATAAGAAAGTGGTCAAAGAAGAAGTTTCCTGATTGAAACAACATTTTATAGAAGTTTTTAAGGATGTGAATGACCGACCGAGATGCCAGGCGCATATATAAGAGAAGATAAGAACATTCATGCAAAAAAAGGTCAAAGGTGAAAAGTAGGCAGTAGTGATGTGCCTCAAGCTTGACGCAAAAACCAAGGGTAAAAGACAAGTTCTTCTCTGAAATTAGGAATGGTGGAAATGGTGGGTGGCAACAAACTATCAATGAAGTTTGTAACAAGGAACTAAGTGATAAACAAGTAGAGATACAACAAGATGGCTTTATGATGGGGGCATATCTTTCAATGTGGCCCTAATCCTGATCTGTCACAACTTGTTTTTGTTAAGTTTAATATTGTCTTCTATTATAAATATCCACATATTGTACTCGTAATCTTTTAGTCTTGAAAGTAATAAAAAGAAACCCTTGTTCATAGCCCGTGGACGTAGGTCAACCTCTGACCGAACCATGTTAAATCGCTGTGTTCTATACTGCTTTGATTATATTTTGTGCTCGTGTGATTGTGATTAGAACAGCAGCATCACTGCTGCTGTCTACTGCCACCGCCAACAGCTTTCTGTAGGGCTGCTGTTTGCAGCCGATAAACCACCTGCCTCCACCATCACAGCCGCCGCAAAGGAGCTGTGTTGCTGCCATGAACAGGCTGCTGTTTGGTCTGTTTGTGCTGCAGTTTTTCTTGTTAGGATCAGATTGCTCAAACACGCGAATACACGAACACAAATACGAGAACAATAATCGAAAGCAATAAACGAGACACGAGATTTATAGTGGTTCGGTTACGTTGTGTAACCTACGTCCACTTGGGGCAACTAGGGTTTTCTTTTTTTTTATTGAGTGATCATCTTTACAAGTACAAGAGATATGAATATATACTAACTAGACAATTAGGGTTTACATCTTCCTAATTCTGTCTAAAGTTAATACCGGGCCCACCCGAGATGGGTCGGAGCCCACAACATAACATTTCTGTCTTGTTTCGATCAAAGAACAGCCCTCAAAACAGGTTCTGTTTTGTGTTTATTTTGGTTCAGTTTGATTGGATATTAGATTGGTGTTTATTCGCTGCGTAGTTACTTTTGTTACTACCATTATTGCTATCGTTATCTCGTAACTCGTTTTAGAAATCAATTAGAAATACCGACAAGTTCTTAAGGCCCGAGTAGTAGTATTATATTGATTTACGTGCCCTATCCGAATCCTTGGGTCAGCCATGTACACGTAATACCTAGCAGGGGACATATCTTTCAATGTGGCCACAATGTTAGTTTCAACATAGGCTTGTATCCATTTGACAATTTGGCCCAGGAATGGAACCACCAAACATGTACGAGTTGAGAATTTCTTGACTTAACAAGGAAGTAAAAGACGTTGACAACCAAATTAATGAGCACAAGAAACGGTGGCCATGCAAAGGGTGTTCAATTCTATCCAACGAATGGCTAGATTCAACGGTCTAAAAGGGTATTATGAACTTTATTGTCTACTATCCAAATGATTTCCTCTTTATAAAATCCATTAATGTTTCCACCGTCTGTCTGTCTCCAAGGATGCATCTTTGAATCATTAGTCTGAGCAAAAAAGATTGCGCTAGAATCCACGAGGGGACATTTTTATTGAACTTCATGTGTAACGTATTGCATAGATTATGTCTTGAAGGATATAAGAAAACAAATACTGAGAGTGCAGAATTGCTTAAGGAATTCAGTTCGCAAATGGATAAATTGTTAGGTGTAGGCTTCAGGTGGATTAATTTGGAGCAGTTGGGCTCGGTCGGCCCAAGTTCTAATTAGGCCCAGTTTAGTTAGTGTTAGGTATCTTTACGCAGCGGAAATAAACAGATTATTATACGCACGCACACGAAAGCAATAAGAACACGAGAATTTATAGTGGTTCGGTCAAGATGACCTACGTCCACTATCTGCAATTAGGTATTTTATTAAGCTCAAGGGACAAGATTACAATACAATGACATGCTCTATATATAAGAGTAATTAGGGTTTTAAGAAGCTTCAATGGGCCAGGCCCATAACTCCATCCGAAAACCCAAAGGCCTTCACACCTTAACAATATCCCACTTGAATGCCTTCCGAATACTCCAGCTAGCCATTTAAGTACAAAGCAACCCTGTCATTAGTAATCTTCAAGTAACAGAAATCCTCCAAGCCTTCAATTCCAAAGAACAAGCTAAGATTTCAATCCAAATCCCCTAGTTGCAGAGGCCCCTTCTCATCAATTACTTGAAAGGGCCCGTTGAAGCTCCCCCGAGCTCCAACCCAGTCGTGGTAAATTCCACCAGCGACCCATCCTCTGTCTTAACTGGTTTACACGATCCACCAGATTCAGAGATACA
>BJCO01363484.1:0-10808 GCA_018326465.1 Flaveria floridana
TTAAAATGGTGGTTTGAGCCTCGCCGGAGCTCGCCGGAGCTCGGCAGCCGGAAAATCGGGGAGAAGGGGGCGGTTTGGGTATTTTAACAATTTACACAAATGGTCCCTGTACTTTTAAACTCCTTTATTTTATGTAATAAATCCTTATTTAAAGTTTTCAAAATGACCAAACAACCCCCTGCACTTTAATTCTAGGTTATTATTATTGTTATTATTATTATTATTATTATTATTATTATTATTATTATTATTATTATTACTTTCATTATTATTATTATTTTTATTTTTATTATTATTATTATTATTATCTATTATTATTATTGTTAGTATTATTATATATATATATATAAAAAAAAAATTTACTAAGGATGCTATAACATGGCATAAATAAAATGAGCAAAAATACAGGATGTTACAGTGGAGAATGTGAAGAAAAATGAAGACCAATTTGTTGATTAGAATCATATTTGTTTAATATGATTTAGTTGATGAGTGTTTCGGAAGCTCGGAAGTTCAAGTTCAGAACTACGGAAGAAGAATTGTCTACGAAAGAAGAATTGTTTCCTACGGAAGAAGAAGTGTTTCTGCAGGAGGAATAGTTTGTGTGTATTGCTCCCGTAGCAATAGTATAAGGGTGTAATTGTTTCCGCAGTAATAGTGTATGGGTGTAAAGTGTCAAGTTTGTTTTTAGTTTATTATTTTTCAGTTAGATCTGATTAGTATATAAGGAATCGGTGGGATTAGAGTTAAGTACACTAAAATCTTCTTAATTCCAGTTTCTTCTGATTCTTGTATTCAATTGATTCAATAAACGCGTATTCTCTGTAGTTCTTGTGTGTTCTTGATTGTCGATTTTATTCCGATTTTACAACAATATCAAATACATTAAACCAAAAAAGTATTAGTTGAAATAAAAACAGGTCATCTTGTGAGAGAGAAGAAAAGGAGAAACATACAAGTACATAGAAAGTTGCATATGTTGTGTTCTTAATATTGCATAGAATGCTATAAAAGGTTTGAATTTATAAATTGAGGTTATTATTGTAACAATTTTGTTTTTTTCATATTAGATAAATTATTTGTTTCAAAAAACATAAATCAAATATTAAGCTTTTAAGTCAACCTAACCCCACACAGTCTTTAAAATCACATGCAAATGTATGTTTCAAGTCGAGCTACCACTAATATTTCCATATGTTGAATTATGGACGTGAAATTAACATATATTTCCAAACAAATCGAGTTAATGATCATGAATTACATACAAGCTCCTTTACGTAGACCATTGTTTGATTTATCAAATGCGCCTTTCGTGACGAGCCTCAAGGCAGAGGTCAAAGCACCTGACGCCGCCACACCCGCAAAGAAAGACTACAAGATTTATTTAAAAAATGCATGAAACAAGGAAAAATGATCAAAAGTACAAGATTTTGGAAAATGCCTTCGACAAAATCGGTGAAATACTCACTTGAATGAAATCCGGATTCATATAAGCCAGATCTCCAACCATTCCACCTTGAACATGAGCATCAGCAACACCAAAACATGCGACAAGAACACATATGCCGATGTAAACCCCAATCCCCCTGTTCCTGATGTGACTAGATCCAACTATGTAAAAATTATCAAGTTATCACTTATTTGGTATAAGATCCATTAAACAAATAAGAACATCAAAACAACATTTACCATTAGAATGGATAGTATGCTTATAAAGAATAGTATGTATCCCACTAGATTACGCTTCCTAGTATTAATCTTTGATTCGTTATATGCAAGCAGAGCCATTGTTCCTAATGCGAACGGTTGGTATACGAGGGTAAGGACTCTTGCCGGATGGTAATCCTACATAACAAGAGTTGAAATAACAATGAAACCTATATCTAAAGTAAAACCAAACATGAAAGATCAAGTAAAAAAGATGCAATGTACTATGCAATTTTACCAACATACCATTCTTAACCATCTAATGCGATATACTTAATATTAAACAATCAACGTTTAATAGTACGTGCATTGCATTTTCATACATTTTGATTACAATAAAACAGCAGTTTATGTGAATATGTAATTCTAGGAGTTTTTTTACTTACAGGAAATAACTCATAGTAGTAATCGCCAATAGTCAACATACTGTTCCAAGAGATCAAAGATCCAAGCCCAAGTATCCAACATACCACCACTGCAGCAAACTTCCCCTAAAAGTTCAATAACATGAAATACTTATTATATATAGAGATATTAAACTAGAAACCATCCACAAGAAATTAAATCCTTAATTACAAGTTATTGATGCATACGAGCGTAAGGCTCCAAAATCTAGTCTCTCATCTAACTTCAGTAATTTACAAACCTCAATTCTTAATGGATGTTCATTTGAACCAGCAATAGTCATGCCTGCAACTCTTTTTCAACAGTAACGAACGAACTTTTAACAAGGGGATTGAAAATAAATTCAATTTTCCTGCCTAAAGATTAAGTTTCTTGGAAAACCCACATGGAGTTTGTAAGAATTCTTATGTGGGTAGACACACTTACTTTCATACACACATTTATACATGTACATATACATGCATATACTGATATACATACAAAGCAGAGTTTGAAAGGTTAAAAGACGATATGTATATGTGTGAAAGATGGAATATTGATTACTTAAAAGTGTTTAATTTACATGGATGTCTTCCACATTTGGGAACATATTGAAGGGTTTTTAAAATTATTCTATTCAGTCTAATGTGTATTAAAAATGAAAAATAAGTATACGTTTATACTCTTATTTGTGTCTTTCCAACTCATGGTTGAATGATCAATTTCAAGACGTTTACTTTCTTCGGTCTTTGTAAGGTTGCATTAGATATTGCTTTTCTACATAATATAGTGATATGATATATTCTTTCCTTCATATTTCACATTCATAATTTTTAATTTAAGAAGTTTAGTGCAACATCTTTATTTTATTTGAAATAATTAGTGCACCAAAATCAATGTAGATCAACGTATTTAAATAAATGTAAGTGTTGTGATCACTCATTAAATAACTGATATTCAACGCGTTGGCGGATCTAAAGCGAAGGGGAGGGCAGCCTGCCACCCTAAATTTTTTCTTTTTAGTCTTATATATATGTGAAAATCCTGACGGCCTCCTATAAAATTTTACAATCGTCCCCTTAAACTTTTAAAATTAATGAAAGATCAAGATTGTCGGGAGCAGAACTACGATGGGTCTGAGGGGTCTGGTGATCTTCTGACACGTAGGTGAATCATATTTGCTCACTAACCGGGTATGTGATCGAATGGATTTTTAAAATTTCCCGCTCAAATAATCATGTAGTTAGTAGGAAGAAAATAGAAAAGAAATATATCAAGATAAATATTATTAAGAATAAATCAAGCTAAATTTAAATTAGTTTCTAAGTTATGAGGGATCAGATATTATAATTACTTTCTAACATTGTTCTCAAACATGTTAAAAATATTATCATTATTATGAGTATAATTGCTTCAAACATCACATATTATCACTTTTATAAGTTTAATTGTTTTAATACTGTTCTTATTATATATATATATATACATATATGCAAATTCATGAGTTTGAGAACTATTTTAACGTTTTTTTTCATCAATGAACCAACCCTACCTGATCTAACTCGAAATGGACCAAAAAAAGTATATGGTATATTACGACAGTCAATTGACCTTTAAAAATTTCCGCCCTAATGAAAAAAGTTTTTGAGTCTACCACTGATTCAACGTATGTTTTGTCAAGTTTGGACTTAAAATAAGACTGATTTAATTTAACCATATATTTCAAACCATCAAGTAGAACGATACTTAGGTGTTTTGATAGTAAGAGATGTGTTTTATAATTAAAAGGTTGTAGTATCTAGTCTTGCATCTTGCAATAATAAAGAAATTATCTTAAAAAAATTATACGTGTTACTATTAAAAAACATAATTAAAATGATATTTAGACATTTGATACAATAATGGAATTTATAATTTTAAGGGAATTTATTATAATTTATGAAATTTGACACTACATCAAATACCCCATCTCCATCCTCTAAATTTGTAAAACATAAATATCTTTCAAATTTAAGGTCACCTAGTTGGTTCGTAACTTCATAGAGTTTTATACTTCGGTTGATAACTTCATTTGTTAGATTATTTCATATTGTCTCAAATTTAAAACAAACGACAAACCTTCACTATTTATTTAGCTCTTATTTCTAGTCTATAACCTAGGTGACACAAGTCATGAAACTAATAAAAATATAAAAATGTCAAATATCTATTAATACCCGATAGTGGATTAATGTCGAGTTAGAAGCCCAAACTTTGATGACATAAGGGGTTCCATGGCGCATTGTCAAGTGTCACTGTCAGGTTTAACTAAGAAAGAAACAAGACTAAAGAGCAGTTGTCATAGCTCATATAGATTTATTACAATATACAGGAAGGTTTGAAATTATTGAGTTATATATTAACCATTGAAATACCGATTTAAACACTTATGTCTAGTCTTAGGCTAGCCAAGTTTAAAAATATAAATGTATTACTTAATTATTTTTATTAAATTACTTTTTGAAGTTATTTAACATAATCATGTTGTCATTATTTAAGTAGCTTGAAGATAAATAGACACAAAAATTGATTGATTGTTTTAACTTTTATTTTAGTTATCTGATACGTCATGTCGTATTTCACGTGACATACTATGTTATCAAAAACTAAACGAAGTTAGCGAACAATTAAACTGAGACTGTTATTAGTAACAAAATTAAAAACTAAGATTAATAGTTTTTTTTAAGGGTAAATTTCATTCAAAAACAACCGCGAGCGTCCTTAAAGAAAGGACCCCCGGGCCAAAAACCGACAATTACATCATGTCTAACGGATATTTACACCAATCAACCCAAAGTAAGCTCTTAATATTAGATCTATGTTTAAACCAAAAGTACGAAGTCATCTTGATACTCTCAACCACTTCAATCGCCCGCCGCCGTTTGCCTTTGAAAATACGATCGTTACGCTCAATCCAAATGGCCCACATAACAACATGAAAAATACCACAAAGAATATACTTGGCTGATTTAGAGAAAGGCTGAGAACTAGTGATCTGCAACAAATCCGTAACATCAAAAATAATCATAGGTTGCAAACGACACCACGCCTCCACTTTGTTCCAAACCTCAGCGGTAAAAAAACAAACTGTGAATAAATGCGTATTCGTCTCGATATCCAAATCACACAACTCGCAACAATGGTTTTGCAAGATCAGCCCACGTTTAAACAGTTCCATTTTGGACGGCAATCGGTTAATCAAGGATCTCCACACCAACAATTTACATTTCATAGGAGTCCACACCTTCCAATGCATCTTAACTTGATTGGAAGGATTCGAGGCAGCAGCGAGAAGTTTTCTAACGCTGGAAACAGAGAATTCTCCGGTAGAACAAGCTTTCCATTTCCACTTATCCACACCACCTTTCCAATCAAACTCATAAATGGCCTCTATAATGTTAAATAAGTCAGCAACTTCTGTAGCATTTGATGGGTTGGAGCACCATTGCCACTGCATAGATTTAACGCCATTCACCACCTTCAATCTATCCGCAATCAGGGCCCACTTATGCTTCTCAAGTCTATATAGTTGAGGAAATAAAGATCGAAGAGGTTGTTTAAAAAGCCAAGGATCGGTCCAAAATCTAATCGACGAACCATCTCCCACTATACCTTCGAAATAGCTGTCAAAAGTTTTACCATTCCAAATCTTTTTTCCACAGACCTTAGTTATTTGTTTCCAGCATCCACTAGCATAAGTGGTACAAGGCAGCGAAAACCAAGAACTCCCAAGACCATGACAACCAATAATAACTTTCTTCCATAAACTATTCTCTGTCGATTTAAAATGCCACGCCCACTTAAGGAGGAGCGCATCATTAATAGTTAAATTGTTGATTGGGATTATGTAATATTGTATTTTCTCTCAACGTAAATATTCTAATTTTAGAAATATAGTTTACTATAAGCAAACATAATGCCATAAAGGTCTGAAATAGATGGTCACATCCATACAAACAAGTTATCCAAAGGGTTTTATGTGGCTACTAATGTCGATTGAATCCTTACACAACACCCTATATGGATTTGTTTTATCTCTTGGGTCAGTTTCATTTCTATGAAAGAGACAAACCCCAACATATTAATAACTTTTTAATTATCAAATGTCTTATACTTTTACATTAATATTATTTAGTACTATTTTTAACGCCCATCAAAACTACTTCTAAATCTAAAATACTTAATAAACTATTTCCTAGTATGTTTACACTTTAACCTCTATTTCCTAGTATGTTTAAACTTTAAACCTGAGTTTATTGCAAATCTGTTTTTACCTCTTATCGACGGGTTTTACAAACCTACAGCTTAAGTGACACTAATATTTAGTAGATTACTACACTATTTACTTTGATAAACAATATATTTTTGAATGTAAATAAACATAACAATTACAAGCCTATCATGAAACCAAGTCCATAAATGATAAAGTACTTATTTCAAAAAGTTTAAATAATAGTTTATCAAATTTGATATAGACTTAAAAAGAAGTTTTTTGTGTTATTGGACAGAATTGGTGCCGTTTTCCCACGCCTCATTTTTCATAATAATTATGAGCTGCAGAACGCTTTCAATCAAACAGATAATATACGCATTCAGATAAGTTTCAATAAGAGAACTAGTGGGATATATAATAGCACTTATATTTAGTAAATTTGTATCACAATTAATATTGATCATTGTAATTAACGGTATATCCATAAATAGTGGAACCGAATTGTATTATATATAGGAATGGTTAATGGAGAGAGGGGACAAGGACCCTAAACTTTCATGGTACCAGAGACCAGGTTCCTCATCATCTTCAAACCCTAATCGGCCCTTTCATTCTCGCCGATCTTCTCTTCTTCTTTTTTTCCGCCGCCTTCTTGCTTTGTTCCTACACAATGCCCGATCAACTCCCAGAAACACCACCCCCCATCACAATACAATCAAAAATCCATCCTGCCACCACTGTCTCCAATATCAAAAACTATATCCCCATTACCCTTGACATCAATTCTGCTCAATACAGTTCTTGGGCAACCTTATTTACCATCCATTGCAAGGCCCTCCTTGTTCACAATCACCTCTCTCCCAAACCTGCAACTCAATCTTCCTCTGAAGCCGAAGACTGGGACCGCCTTGATGCCATCGTGTTACAATGGCTTTATACCACGGTCTCTAATGACCTACTTCACACCATTATCAACAAAACCTCCAATGCCCACGAAGCTTGGACCGCTATAGAAGAATTGTTTCAAGATAACAAAGCCGCCCGTGCCATTCATCTACTGCAAAAGTTTTCAAACACGCGTCTAGACGGGTTCCCAAACGTCTCCGCTTATTGTCAGGAACTCAAGACCCTTGCGGATCAACTAGCCAATGTTGATGCACCCGTTGACAATGACCGACTCATTCTTCAGTTACTCGCTGGTCTCAACGAACAATACGAGTCCATCCGAACCATCTTACAAAACACCAAACCTTTACCCAACTTCTACACCGCCAGGTCACAGATCATGCAGGTTGAGACGCAAAAGGCTGAATCGGCTCTCCATGCGTCAAAATCTGCCTCCTCTACCCTATCCGCCACCACAAACACCCACAACAATACACCCGACCCAACCCACCACAGGCCCGATGATCGGACCTCCTTTGGACGTGGCCGCGGACGCCAAGGCCGCCGAGGCCGAGGCCGTTCCAGCTACGGACGTGGGAGGTTTCAGCAGGCTCCTTGGTCCACTCCTCAATACCCTTCGCACCCCTCCTGGCCCCCGCAACAACACCAACCTGTTTCACCTTGGCCCAACTACACTCCTTCCTGGCCCAACCCTCCTCATCCAACCTACAACTGGCCCATACCACCTTGTCCATACCCTAACACCTCTCGGCCCAATAATCCAACATCACAAACCATGCAACAGCCGGGTCTTATCGGGTCCAGACCACAACAGGCCCACACGGCATACACCCCAACTGACATCGACCAGGCACTTTATACCATGTCTCTACAGCAACCGGACCCGCTTCAGTACATGGACACGGGCGCATCATCAAACATGACACATGAGCAAGGTGACTTCCATACTTTTTCTAATTCTAGCATGTCTCAAAATATTATTGTAGGAAGTGGCCATACTATACCCGTAATCGGCCATGGCACCAAATACCTACCCAAACCATTCCCACCCTTTATACTCAAAAATGTCCATTACTCACCCAGACTCGTTAAAAATTTAATTTCTGTTCGTCGATTTACCATAGATAATTCTGTTTCTGTCGAGTTGACCCTTTTGGTTTTCTTGTGAAGGATTACAAGACCAAGGCCCCCCTCCTGCGATGTAATAACAACGGTGATCTTTACCCTCTCGTGATTGGATCATCCATCTCTCAGCCTACTGCTCTTGCTGCTATTACTGCACAACTCTGGCATCATCGTCTTGGCCACCCAGGACGTCCTTCTTTGAATAAATTAAAGACTTCTAGTTTTATTGATTTTGATATTCCTTTCAATAATGTATGCCAGTCTTGTGTTTATGGAAAAAGTATTCGTTTACCTTTTTTCGCATCGCATTCTTTTACGTTTCAACCATTTGATATTGTGCATAGTGATGCGTGGACATCACCCATTATTAGTTCCACAGGCCACAAATATTATGTCCTTTTTTTGGATGACTATTCTAATTTTTTGTGGACCTTTCCAGTAGCAAATAAATCCCAAGTCTTCACATCTTTTATCACATTTGCCTCACAAATTAAAACCCAGTTTGAACGCACAATTAAAACCTTTCAATGTGATAATGGTCGTGAGTATGTCAACCACGCCTTTAACAATTTTTTCACAACCAACGGCATCCGTTACCGATTATCTTGCCCATACACCTCATCACAAAATGGCAAAGCCGAACGAAAAATCCGAACCATAAACAACATGATACGTACCCTTCTTGCCCATGCCTCTTTACCCACCCACTTGTGGCATTTTGCACTTGAAACCGCCACCTACCTACTTAATATTTTACCCACCAAAGTCACCCACAACAAAACTCCAACCGAACTACTTTACCTAACAAACCCAACCTATGATCACCTACAGGTGTTTGGTTGCTTATGCTACCCCCTTACACCATCCACCACCATTCATAAACTTCAATACCGCTCTCACCCGTGTGTGTTCCTCGGGTATCCAACCTCTCACCGAGGCTACCGATGCCTAGACCTTACCACCAAACAAATTTACATCTCACGCCATGTCACATTTGATGAAACCACCTTCCCGTTCAAACAAACTATTGGCCCCACACCCTCCTATGACTTTCTGACCGCGTCCTTCCCATACTACATATGTCCACACATCACCCGCCCACCTCAAACAGGCCCTACTGTCCCACCGTCCTGCCCCACACCCCAGTCCGCCACAGCCCCACACCCTCGGCCCACTTCTACACCCGGTTCAAACAATCTTCAACCATAGCCCACGCACTCACCCATGCCCTCCACCACTGCCCAGCACACTACCTCAGGCCTAACACCGCCCCACAATCAGTCGCAGCCTTCCCACAGCCCACCATCAAACCCAATCGCCTCACAACCACCCACCTGCACCATACACACCCGTTCCATGAGTGGGATCTTTAAACCAAAACTCCCTCTAAATCTAAACGCCACCACCACTACACCGTCCGTATTACCTGTCCCCAAAAACCCCATTGATGCCTTGGCTATACCGGAATGGTATTCCGCCATGCTTACTGAGTACAATGCTTTAATTAGAAATGGTACTTGGGAGTTAGTTCCTCGCACACCTAACATGAATATTGTACGTAGCATGTGGCTGTTTAAACATAAATACAGGTTGGATGGCACTTTAGAAAGATACAAAGCTCGTTTGGTTTGTGATGGGCGGTCACAACAAGTTGGGGTTGATTGTGGAGAGACATTCAGTCCGGTTGTCAAACCGGCTACCATACGGACAGTCCTTTCCATTGCACTTTCTAAGAATTGGCCCGTACATCAGTTGGACGTGACTAATGCATTCTTACACGGGGATCTTCATGAAACCGTGTACATGTACCATCCAATGGGATTTCGTCACAAACAGTTACCGGATCACGTTTGTCTTCTTAAGAAATCGTTATATGGGTTGAAACAGGCACCACGGACATGGTACCAACGGTTCACAGAATATGTTCTCAGTTTGGGTTTTCTTAACAGTCGCTGTGACGCATCTCTTTCCACGCTACATCACGGGCAAGATACCACATATTTACTTCTTTATGTGGATGACATTCTCCTAGTCACATCCTCTGCAGATCTCAGATTCCGTCTTCTTCATAGTCTGTCAACACAATTTGCCATGAAGGATCTCGGTCCTCTCAGTTACTTTTTGGGGATCTCGGTTACCCACACTGGTAACTCCATGTTTCTCTCCCAGCAGTCTTATGCTAATGATATTATCACCCGTGCACGTATGCAAACGTGCAACCCAGTCTCTACACCGGTTGATACAAATGGCAAACTAGGTGCTACATCTGGCGATCTCTTCCATGACCCGATACTGTACCGCAGTCTGGAAGGTGCCCTTCAGTACCTCACCTTCACCCGCCCGGACATCACCTACGCTGTGCAGCAGATTTGCATGCATATGCACGCTCCACGGATTGATCATTGGAATGCTCTAAAGCGCATCATCAGATACG
>BJCO01363485.1:0-14134 GCA_018326465.1 Flaveria floridana
ATATATAAAAGGTTAACTTATAAATTCAAAGCACATATATATATATATTGACTATTACACGTGTTAATTACAAGACTTGATACAAGTACTAAGCCTATACAAAAATGATCTAGTCCTATACAATCTAGATCCAACAATTATGCTAAGTATAAAATCTTCCGACGCCAAAAGTTCCTGCGTAAGCCTTATACTTTGCATAAGAATTATGCTAGTTATAAAGTCTATCGAAACCAAAGTTACTGCAAAAGCTTTATACTCTACACAAGAATTATTCCAGGCATAAAATCTTCCGAACCCAAAGACCAAATCTTCTGAAGCCAAAGATGAAGTCTTTCGTAGCTTCAAAGACAAAGTCTTCTGAAGCCAAATGAAGTGAATACTGATTTCTCCCAAAGACTTAGAAAAACATGCTTTTCTCTGATGTACGTTTACACAAAGCTGACCAACTTTTCGCTACAACTCTGAAGACTTACTAACTCGTAAGAGTTGGTGAAAAGGTCCATGCTTTTGCAACTGTACATTGAGGTCTTGAGTCTGTAACTTTCTACTTTATGTACTTGTATCTTTTTTGTAAGATATTAGGTTGTGAGCTATGGCATGTCATAGTTACTATTCAAAAGGCAATCTGCCTTTTGACTCTATATTGATTTTGTTGTCTTTCAATGTTCCAACTGGTTTTCCAAGTATAGTCGGTTGTAGGATGTAGTATAAAGTATCTCAGGGTCTTGTATTGTAAAACTTATGCATTGTAACTCTTGTAAAAGAACTTGATATTAATATACAACATTCTTGAAACCCTTATATATTATGTTTGAGTTATGTCTCATTGTTACTTGTGTTCTTTGTATCTTGTTCGCAAACCCGGTTCCCTATTTGATTTGTTAAGTGCTATAACACTCTCCTCATTGTGAGACTGATTGTATTGATCATCCCTTAACTGGTCTTGCAACTTGTATCAGAGCATTCCAGGCTCTTGATTGTAAGATCTCACTATATTAAATCTCCTCAGTTCTCAATAAACACTTAACATCTTAAATGGCAGCATCCAAGGCTGATATGGAAACTGGTACCATGGTAAAGTGCCCACTGATCACTCTTGATGATTTTGATACTTGGTGTTTAAGAATGGAAGGCTTCATCAAGTCACAAGATAGCAGGATATGGGAGTCTATTACTGAAGGACCTTACATTCCATGCACCTCTTCAGTTGCTGCTGGAGGTGGCATGATTCCAAAGGAGGTGGCTGACTATTATGAAGAAGATAGAAAAAGAATAAATATAGATCAAAAAGCCATGATTGCCCTTCAAACTGCTCTTCCAAATGATACTTATAGAGGCTTCAAGAAGGGTAAAAGTACTAAGCAGTTATGGGATGCACTGAAGAGGATGTATGAAGGTTCTTCTGATGCCAAAGAAAACAAGAAGGATCTTCTGAAGCAGTAGTTTGAGAACTTCACCTTCAAAGCAGGTGAAACCATGACTCGATAATATATCATGTATGTTAAGATTGTGTACACTCTGATGAATGTTGGAGTAAAACTGGAGAATAGGGATATTATGAAAAGTTTATGTCCTCTCTTCCTAGACAATGGACACACTATGGTATGGTCATTATGAGGACTGAAAATCTTAAGACCCTCACTCTTACTGAGTTATATGGCATACTCTATGGTTACCAGATAGAGATGAACATGCAAAATCCATCTGGCAACCCCAGCAATCAATAGAGTTCTGCTCTTCATGTGGTTGAAAGGGATTGTAGAGAACCACAAAACCATTTCATCTCTTACCCTGACAACTCACCCAAGGGCCCTTTTATCACCTTCCCTCAGACACCAAAGGAGAGCTACATCTATGGAGACCCATTCCAAGAGATAAGCTCATCACATGCCCTTGTGTCTCATGATGAAAGCACAGGCAACTTTCCCTTCACCCTTGAAGACTTGGACTGTATCCATCCCAATGACTTGGAGTATATGGTGATAGTTCAACAAATGGCTCTTCCACTAATAGAGCCAATACGTTCTATGAGAGGACATGGAGAAAGTTTCCTAGAAATATGTCCACTAGAAAGTTTGGGCTAAATAAGAGCAAGGTGAAGTGTTACAACTGTAACCAAATGGGTCACTTTGCTAGGGAGTGCAAGGCACCAGGACAATGGTGGCCAAGCACAACTAAAGCCAAACTACACTAAGGGAGCTCCATACACTGAGAAGCCCAAGCAGTAAGCTGCAGTTGCTATTATAGAATGAGGTTTTGATTGGAGTTTCTAGGTAGACGATGTATCTCCAAACCAAGCACTGATGGCAGATCTAGATGAAGCCAAGGTATTGGAACATCTTTGTACCCCAGAATGCATTGCTAAAGTAAATAAATACAGGTCCTATAACTTAGAGATGAGATTTGATCTTGAGTCCTTGAACATCTTAAAATCTGATTTCAAAAGAGCGGAAAATGAGTATAAGTTAAAAATAGAAGTCTTAAATAAAACCATTTGAACTCTTAAACATGAGCATACCAACTACAGGACTTAAATTAAAGATCTTATCACTAAGTTAACTGAGTGCCAGGCTCAGCTACTAATCAGCAAAGCCAAGGCAGAAAAATATATTCTTGAAGAAGAGGCCTTCAAGAACATAATATTCCCATCCCTGCAATCCAAAGTGTGTTATAGAACACACAGGGACTAGGATCTAGTGAGATAGCTACTCCATACACTCTACTATCTGTAAGATCTCCAAGGTGTGAACTAGTGAAGATAAGCTTCCATCCATAGATCCTAGTATTGAAGAGGATGAAGAAGAGGTAGTGAAGGATGGATCTGAGAAGAGTGAGGAAGATCATCCTACAAGGGTCACTACATTCCTGAGGAGAGAAAGAAGTCAGGGATGACTAAGTCAAAGAGGAAGAACTTGATCTGAGTAGCACAGAGGAGATCAACAAGAGCTTAGGAGATCAAAACCACTTTTAACTCCAAGCAGAAACAAGTTTTTATCTCTTTATGTTTTGAAGTGGTAAAGGATGTGGACACAACTTTGAACTCTAGTACTAAGAGTTTAAGTACATGTTCAACTCATCCCTATGAAGGAATCATGACTGATCAGCTGTTTAACACTATTACAAAGCATGAACCATCCACCTCCAAAGGCAAGCTTCACCATAGGAGGCCTTCCATAACATTTGCAAAGATGGGGATGGAGATGATAAGTGATCAAACTCAGTTTTCCATTCACAAGAAGACTCTTAGAAGGAAGTACATGGATTGCATTATGTGTGGCAGTACTTCTCATCTTGCTAAGGATTGCTTCTACAATCCCAAGAGTACTTTCAACATAACAAGGAAGAAGACTTCTGAGAAGAACAAAAAGAAGAAAGCTTCAGAAGAAATCTGTGTTTCTTTCAGAAGCTCCAAAATGAAAATGAAGACGTAAAAATTTGTCGTCGGAAGAAATTTTGGTCTCGGAAGAAAGGAATGCTTCCAAAGCACTGAAGCTTGCTGCAGTGAAAGCAAGATCTTCCGAAGGGCCAGTCTCCAAAGCTTCGAAAGTTGCCAAAACTTCCAAAGCATTGAAGATCAAGTCTAATCTTTCAAAGATGGTGTGGAAGATAAAGGAAGACCATATGACTGAAAATTGTTCACTTACAACTGCAAGTGATCCCTAGAGTCTCAGTATAGGATCAATCACTATAGGATTGTCTTCAGTTCATTTGAAAAGCCCAAGACCACCGAGGCTTGAGTTTCCAAATGTAACTAATTCTCCTTTTATTATGCAAGAAAAGATGAAGACCAAAAGAAATGTATGGATCATTAATAGTGGTTGTTCCAAACACATGAAAAGTAATGGCTCTTTGCTTCAGAACTTTGAGAAAATCAATAGAGGGCCAGTTTCCTTTGGAGGAGATGTTGGTTGTTACATTACAGGAAGGGACAGAGTCATAAATGGTAAGCTTAGCATTGAGAAGGTAAATTTTGTTAAGGAGCTTGGGTACAATTTACTAAGTGTATCTTAATTTTATGACTAGAGACATAACATGATCTTTACTGAGCATGACTGCATTGTTCTCAAGCCCGGGGTGGTCATTCCTCAAGAGCATATCTTGCTTAGAGCACCCTAGAAATAGAACATGTACAAGATGGACATGCAGGAAACATGCCCCTCAGGAGAGGTTTCTTGCTTTCTGTCTAAGGCTAATACTGATGAGTCTTTCCTTAGGCATAAAAGAATGTGCCATGTAAACTTTAAGAACATGAACAAGTTAATTAAGAATGATTTGGTAACTAGAATTCCAAAATAAAGAGTTTACAAGTGATAATCACTGTGTTGCTTGCCTGAAAGGGAAACAACACTTGGTGTCTCACAAGCCAAAGCAAAAGAACTCAATCACTACTCCCCTACACTTATTACACATGGATCTCTTTAGCCCCACCAGTGTAATGAGTCTAGGAAGGGCTTCATACTGTTTAGTGATCACAGATGATTTCACAAGATTCACTTGGGTTTTCTTCCTTAGAATTAAGGATGAAACTCCTGAGATCTTAAAGAATTTCATTCTGAAAGTTGAGAATCAAATTGATCACAAGGTCAAGACCATAAGATGTGATCAAGGAACTGAATTCAAGAACCAAATCATTGACACATTTTCTGATGAAAAGTGTATTACAAGATAATATAGTGCTCCCATGACTCCTCAGCAAAACGGTGTTACTGAGAGGAGAATGAGGACACTTGTTGAGGCTGCAAGAACCATGTTGTCTGACTCTAAACTATCTACCTCCTTTTGGGTAGAGGTAGTCAACACTGCCTGCTATGTGCAGAACAAAGTTTTAGTAGTTAGACTTATGGTAAGAGTCCTTATAAACTGTGGCACAAAAGAAGACCTTTCATTTGTTTTCTCCAGCCATTTGGATATCCCTGCACCATCTTAAATACGAAAGATCAAGTAGCTAAGTCTACTGAGAAATCAGATGATGGACACTTTATTGGATACTCTTCCCAAGCTAAGGCTTATAAAATATATAATATCAGAACTATAGTAGTTGAAGAATCAGCCAATGTGATCTTCAATGAGCACACACCCTATGTGAAAGGTTCTGGTCCTGATTGGCTATTGGATCTTGATTTAGTTACAAACTGTTTTAACAAATCTTATAAAGATATTTCAGGATCTACAGGTAATAAATCAACAGAAGATCCCGATCCAAGGTTTGAGCTGAGAAGACCAAGCAATACTACTTTAGCTCCAGTTGTAACTAACCCTACAAGTGAGGTTCCTATCAGCACAACAATGAAAAATTAAGTTGATACATGTGACGTGCCAGAAAATTCTAACTTAGAGGCACGAAACACATTAGAAGGAACATCAAGTGTAGGAGGAAATGGTAGTGGTGACATTGATTAAGAATTTCTTGATGCTGACAATAACTCCATTAAAGACAACATCAATGATGTCATACACTCATTGGATCAAGCCTCTATTGATAAGTGTGCTGATGTGGTGGAAGACACTTCATTTCCAGATCTAAACTTCTTAAATTTAGATCTGTCTAAATAACTTGTTTTGATCCCTCCACTTAGGATCCACAAGACACACCCCACTACATACATCATTAGAGTGTTGACAAGGGGGTGAGAACAAGAGGACAAACACATAACGAAAATGTTTGTCAACACTCTTGTTTCTTGTCCCAGATAAAGCTAGAGAAAGTGGACAAGGCTTTGAAAGATGGAAGTTGGATTGAAGCGATGCAAGAGGAGCTGCTTTAAATCAAAAGGCAAAAGGTTTGGAGTCTGTGTCCTCTCCCACAAGGGAAGACTATCATAGGAACCAAATGAGTGTTTAGGAATAAGAAGGATGATAGTGGACTTGTCATCAAGAACAAGGCAAGACTTGTTATTCAAGGATAAAGAAGAAGGAATTGATTACACTAATGTTTTTGCTCTAGTAGCAAGACTTGAAGCTGTTAGGATATTCCTTGTATTTGCTACATCCAAGGACTTCAAGGTTTACCAATTTGATGTCAAGTGTGAATTTTTATATGGGTTGATTGATGAAGAAGTGAATATCAAATAGCCACCTGGCTTTGCAGACCTAAATGATCCTAATTATGTCTGTAAGCTTGATAAAGTTCTTTATGGGCTGCACCAAGCTCCAAGAAAGTGGTATGAGACACTATCTTAGTATCTCTGTCAGCATGGCTACAATAGGGATACTATAGATGGAAATCTATTCATCAAAGAAATAGGGAATGATTTGATGTTGGTTCAAGTATATGTAGATGACATTATCTTTGATTCAACTAATCCAAAGCTCTGCAAAGACTTTAAGAAGCTAATTAAGAATAGATTTAAAATGAGTATCATGGGAGAACTCAATTTCTTTCTAGAAATTCAAGTGAAGCAAGGTTAAAATGGTATCTTCATAAGTCAGTCAAAGTATGTGTAGGACATACTTACAAGATTCAACATGACTGAATGTAAGGTTGCAAAGACACCTATGGCAAGAAACCACTCCCTTGGACCTGATATTAAGGGGGAGTGTCTAAATGAATATCTCTACAGGGCTATGATTGGGTCTCTCATGTATCTTACAGCTAGTAGGCCTGATATCATGTTTGCTACATGTATATGTGCAAGATATCAAGCTAACCCCAAGATGCCACACTTGGTTGCTATCAAAAGAATTCTTAGATATATTAAAGGAGCTCCTAAGCTAGGCCTTTGGTATCCAAAGAATTCTAACTTTAATTTGTACGCATATACAGATAGTGACTATGGTGGCTGCAACATGACTGCAAAGTCCACATCTGGAGGATGTCAATTCCTTGGTGGAAGGATAGTCTCATGGCAATACAAGAAACAATCCTGTGCATCTGCATCAACTACTGAAGCTGAATAAATTGTTGCTGCAAGCTGCTGTGCTCAAGTACTATGCAATCAGAATCAGATACTAGACTATGGATACAACTTCAAAGAGACTCGCATTTATATAGATAACAACAGTGCTATCTCTGTCACTGAGAATCCTGTGCAGCACTCAAGGACAAAACATATTAACATAAGGTATCATCTAATTAATTAGAGATAATCATGAAAAGGGGGTGATAAAACTAATCAAGGTAAATACAAATGAACAATATGCTGATATGTTCACAAAGACTTTTGATGAAAAAAGATTTAAATATCTTGTATCAGCTATTTAGATGATTAACCTTGAATAGATTTTCTTAATCAATATTATTTCTAAAAGGAATTGTGTGTCCTATGTTTTCTAATTTATCAACTATAGAAGCCCAGTTTTACTTGGGAGAAAATCTTTTTCAGATGATATTCCTTAGCATTTTGAAAATTTCAAGGGTATTTTCTTTCAGAAGACATTAATATTGCTTTCGGAAGAATTTTAAGTTTTCGAATTGCATAATAACTTAAGAGAAATGTACCTTTGGAAGAAATGCTTACATTCCTTCCGAAGCCAAAATATGCTTCTAAAGTACTTATACGAATTTGAAGAACAAATTTCTTCCGAAAGCAATTATGCCTCGAAAGTTTTATTCTCCTTAAGAATAAAACTTTCAACTCTTAATATCTTTCGAAATCAAATACTCTTCGGAAGAGAAAATATAACAAGTAATTTTTCTTCCGAAGTCATTTTCCACTAAGCTTATGAATATCTTTCAAAGTCAAAATTTGTCTTCGAAAGTTTTTTTACAAAAGCTTCTGAAGAGAAACCACCTTCGGAAGAGTTTCAACTTCCAAGAAAACTACCTATTTGGGCACTTTCTGAGAGGTGGGATCGACATTTGGACTTCAAAGTTTATTCTTTTGCATTAACTTTATCTCAAGCCCATTTCATATAAACATACCTAACGGTTCCCCCACTTTTACTATCTTCTTCATCTGCAAATTCTCTAAACCTAAATTATAACCCACCGCAAGTGTTCTTATCTTTCTTCACCTCAAAGCTACCATAACTGGCCAACCTTGACCGTAAAAACCAACCATATTTTTCCATGCAGCTTCACAGGCAACATAATCAGGTTGCTTTGTTAAACTCTAAGAATGATCTAAGTTTCTCAAAGGTTTGTTGTTTTCTTTCTTTGTCTCACTACTTCACTTCCCGCACCATTGACCCTCCACTCTATGAGAATCAACTATTGGATTTCTGGAGGACCTCCCAAGAGGTCACCATGGATGGGGAGAAGGCACTGTCTGCCACAGTGCAAGGGAGGACAATATTCATCACTGCAGCTTCAATCAACTCTCACCTACAACTGGATGATGCAGAAGGTGAATTTTCCTTCCCAAAATCTGTTATAAACTACTTCTTTGAGTAGATAGGCTATGAAGGTGACTTCTCAGTTAGAACCTTCAAGAAAGGGAAGGTCTCTCCTCAATGGAAGTACCTCCTCTATGTTATTATCCACAGTTTGTCTAACAAACATGGAGGTTGGGACCAGATTCTAGAAGACCTCTCTTTCATAGTCCATAGGATGGTTCACGGAGTCAAGTTCAGGTATCCACATTTTGTGTATAATAATTTGCTTGCAAACTTGAACTCCTTAGAATATTACATGTTCCCTAGATATGTCCAGCAAACTCTCAACTGTAAACTGGGGTCCCAGTTTAGAAGAACAGGTGATGTTCTAAAATTAGGACAGATGAAGCCTGATATCTTCAAGACAATGAGAAAGCCAACTGTTAGCTTTTCAGGGGTAGAAACATCCCTAGTCCCAAAAATGTTAGAGCTCATTTCTCAAGGTGACAATCTAGCAGCACCACCTAGTGTTGAACCCACACCTTCTACTTCAAGACAACCCACACAGAGTCTCTAGTGAACAACCTGTGCAGGCCCCCACATCACCACCCATACAGGAAGAAGTAGACACTGGAGCTCCCACTTCTCCTGAGGAGCAAACCACTCCCATCTCATAAATGTTCAGTCATGAGGTTCCTCATGCTCAGAATGAAGAGCTCATCATCCAAGAAGCCTTAAGCCTTCACTCAGAGTCTCAACACTCTAGTGAACAACCTTTAGGGGAAAGTTATCATCCCTAGCCTCTAGATCTAAACCAGCCAATTCCTAACCTAGACTTTTATGTTGATGAGGATATGGCACTCAGTGAGTATCATGAGTCTCTCTTCTCTTTCCCTGCTTAAAGAGAGATGAGTACTCCTGTGTCACCCATATCTAGCCCATATCATCAAACCCCCATTGAGGTGGATCTTTCTGAACCTGTTCAGGAGATCCATATGGAAGAGGATCTTACTTCTGTAAGTGATTACGTCATTAAGACTTCAACCATGGCAACCCAGCCCATTGACACTTCAACTAAAGTTGTCAATGAGCAAGTGAAAACCAGCAGCCAAGAACAACACGTGGTGATAAGGAAGAAGACTTAGGTCCAATTCTCTCATCCCCAGTGATTCTTCTACTAAAGATGAGGGGAATCTTAGACTAAATATGCAAAACCTGTCTAAAACATGCACCTATTTAGTCTCCAAGGTCAGTCACTTGGAATCTCAAATGACTACCTTGCAAAGAAAGGTCAATGATTAGCAACTTGATATTTCTGGTCTCAAGGAGCAACTAGCTAGGAGACCCTTTAAAAGGATTCAACTAGGAACACAAGAATCGGAGGATGTAATTGACTTAACCTCCAGCCCACCTATGTAAGTGGGCAATGCTACCAAAAAGGGGGAGGAAGTTGTTACAATCACAGAACCGGGGAGTCCTTCTCAGAGTATGGACACTAAGGATTCACCAACCTCACTTGCAATTATCCAAGCTCAGCAACCTCCTTAAAGTCACATTGATATAGACTCACTTATCCAGAGCCTATTTGAGGAGGGTATACCAGGGCAATGTCATATCCACCTTTTAGAGCTGTAGATGAAATACATTGGTGGAGGTATGATATTGAAAGAAGAGCCCTCATATTGTATAGAGTTCAAGGACAGCAAGAGGTCTTCAATTTTCAGACCTTGAACTACTATGCTAGCCTTTATCTAGTCAATATGCCACTTGCCAACCCAAGCCAAAACAGACAAGCTAAAATATTGGCTAAGGGAATTCAAGACATGATCATGGAAGAACTCAGACATAGAAGAAGACAATTGCAAGCAGGGAATGTCATTGGTCAACTGGATGTTGAGGTGGACCCTAAGATTTGCTTCAAAGGGGAAACCTTGACTGAAGGCCCAATGACTGAACATATGAGCATTGTTACAGAGTCAATCACTTCAACAACATCCTGTACCCTCTGTGAGGCACCAATTGGTGAAGGTGCTTCACAACCTCTTTTTGGCAAAAGCCTGACTGCTGAATCAGGTAATGAAGGTCAAAGCAATCTCCACCCTAAGTCACCAAGGCCCGTGAGTGACAAAGGGAAAACAAAACTTACTCCTGAGGAGATTGAGGAGGAGGAAAGAGGGAGGAAGAGGAAGCTAAGGGGAGAGAGTTCAGCTGGTTTCTCAGGCTTTATGGAAGCTGCAATCAGGACAGCCCCCAGGCCAAACACTTAAGATGATGAGTTGAGGGTTACTAGATTGAACTATCTGGGAACCAGGAACTAAAACTTTAACGAACTCATCTCTCTTCCCTTAGAAGAGTTAAATGAAGTGGCAGACTTAGAGCTGACGAAAGAGAAGAAGGAGGTAGAGGATACAGAGTTGCTCCTTAGAGTCCACGAAGAAAGAAGACAAAAGAGACTATTGAATACTCCTCCTCTTTCCCCAGTTCATGAAAGCCCTGAAAGAGAGGTTGTGGTAGCTGAATCACCTCTGGTAGACAAAGAAGCTTATAGACAAAACATGATCAACTAAATGACTACCAATGGTATCTATCAGGCATCTGCACTTCTTCCCCTCTCATATGAATATATTAGGTTTGAATATCTTAAGCAACTAGAACAATAGTTCATCAGTGACCAAAAGGCTACTAAGAGAAAAATGAGGGAAAAAGCTGCAAAGTCAAGAGCTATCATCCAAAAGAGCCAAAAGAAGCCTGCTAACAGATAAAGGATGATGAGCTTCTTGAGGCTGTATGGATTCTCTGGAAAGAGGCTTAGTCCAATGTCTCTATCTACTATGGATGAGCATATTAGAGTGATCAATCAGAAGATTAAAAAGGGAGAGCTTGTGGACTTGCATTCTCCACCAAGCCACGCTCCTCTTGAGTTTGAGGTTAAGGTTGAACCACAGACAACACAACCTTGACCATCAGCTGCTTCACAGCCAACTTCATCTTCTGATCCATAGTAGGGTACTCCCTTTCCTTTTGAACCTATAAGGGAAGAGGAACCAACTGAGAGAGGTACTACTGAATAACCTGATACTCAAGACTAGCTCTCTCAGTTAAACACTCGCAAGAGGAAGAAAATGATGACCCTGAAGAGAGTATATAAGAAGTCAAAGGCATCCACTTCCAAACCTCACAATGAATCAGAACATCCTGAGAAAGTGCAGCAAGAGGTTGCTCCACCAACTCCTACTCAAGCACAGCCTCTTACAACTGGAAGACCCATCCTGTCTTGGACCTTTGTTGCTAATCCAGACAGATGGTATGTCATCAGAGATCAAGGTGGTCAAGATGTCTACTTCTTGCCTAAAAGATCCTTACCAAATGATGAAGAAAGGAATGGTCTTGATCCTAATGAGGACTGTCAACTGCTAAAGAACTTTCTCTGTTTTGGTAGCATCAGCCTAGGGGAGTTTGTAAGGTTTATATAAAGGATGATGCAACCAAAGCAACCAAATGCTTCCTGCATGCATGCACTAAGTACTAAGTAGAATTGCTATGGAAGTTTTATACTTTGCATGAGAATTATGCTAAGTATAAAATCTTCCAAAGCCAAAAGTTCCTGCGGAAACTTTATACTTTGCATAAGAATTATGCTATGTATAGAATCTTCTGATGCCAAAGTTACTGCAGAAGCTTTATACTCTGTACAAGAATTATTCCAAGTATAAAATCTTCCGAAGCCAAAGAACAAATATTCCAAAGCCAAAAATGAAGTCTTCCGTAGCTTCAAAGACAAAGTCTTCTGAAGCCAAATGAAGTGAAGACGGATTTCTTCTAAAGATTTAGAAGAACATGCGTTTCGCTGATTTAATTTTACATAAAGCTGACCAACTTTCCACTGTAACTCTGAAGACTCACAAACTTACAAGACTTGGTGAAAAGGTGCATGCTTTTGCAACTATACATTGAGGTCTTGAGTCTGTAACTTTCTACTTTATGTACTTTTATCCTTTTTGTAATATATTAGGATGTGAGTTATCACATGTCATAGTCACTAGTCAAAAGGAAATCTGCCTTTTGACTCTATATTAATTTTGTTTTCTTTCAATGTTCCAACTGGCTTTCCAAGTATAGCCGGTTGTAGGATGTAGTATAAAGTATCTCAGGGTCTCGTATTGTAAAACTTATGCATTGTAACTCTTGTAAGAGAACTTGAGATTAATATACAACATTCTTGAAAACCTTATATATTTTTCTTGAGTTCTATCTCATTTGTTACTTATGTTCTTTGCATCTTGTTCCCAAACCCGGTTCCCTATTTGATCTATTAAGAGCTCTTACACTCTCGTCATTATGAGACTGATTGTATTGACCATCTCTTAACCGATCCTACAACAAGTCATACTTACAAGACTCAACATGACTAAATATAAGGTTGCAAAGAAACCCATAGCTAGAAACCACTCCCATGGACCTGATCTTGAGGGGGAGTGTGTAGATGAATATCTTTATATGGCTATCATTGGGTCTCTTATGTACCTCATAGCCAGCAGGCCTAATATCATATTTGCTACATGTACATGTGCAAGATATCAAGCCAACCCCAAGATGTCACACCTAGTTGTTGTCAAGAGGATTCTTAGATATCTCAAAAGTTCACCTAAGCTGGGCCATTGGTATCCAAAGAATTCTAAATTCAATCTGTATTCCTATACAGATAACAACTATGGTGGATGTAACATGATTACAAAGTCTATATCTAGGGGTGCCAATTCCTTGGTGGAAGGATATTCTCATGGCAATGCAAGAAACAATCATGTGTGTCTGCATCAACTATTAAAGCTAAATACATTGCTCCTGCCAGCTGTTGGGCTCAAGTGCTTTGGATTTAGAATGAGATGTTAGAATATGGATTCAACTTCAAGGAAACTCCAATACATATAGACAACAGCAGTGTTATCTATATCACAGAGAATCCTGTGTAGCACTCAAGGACAAAACACATCAACATCAGGTATCACTTAATTAAATATAAATTTGAAAATGGATTGATAAAACTAGTCAAAGTTAACACAAATGAACAATAAGTTGATATGTTCACAAAGGCTTTTGATGAATAGAGATTTAAATATCTTGTATCAGCTTTTAGGATGATTAACTTGTCGGGTTTGTTTAAAGATAAAACCGTTTTATCCTCTTGATATTTCAGAAAACGCAGCGGATATATATGTCTTTAAAACCGATTTTAAAGCTGAAAATATGTCCATTATGTGACCATATAAGTGTATAAAACAAACCCAAATAAAAGGATCTTTTATTATGTGAATGAACAAGCTATATATTTATGTAAATGCACATAAAATCACAGCCATATGAAGCTGTGATTTGCTACCTTTTTCCAGCAGAAAATCGACAAAGAGGAGAGGTTTTGGATGCTAGAAATCGGCCAAGAACTCAAAGTAGAGATCCTCAAGCTTGTATACCCCAAGCTTGTATGCAAGACACCTTCTTGTTAGGAAGATTCACCCACAAAAGGCTTCAAAACTCTCTTCTTTGCTGCTGCTCCAGCCGTGACTTTTAGAGAGATAAGAGCCCTTTTTTTCCAATTTTGCATGTATAGAAAATATGAGAGAAGTAAAGACCCCTAGACAAGTATTGATGTATGTGTATCTCAAGGCCAAGGGACCAATAAAAAACATGGGGGGGCGGCCGAAATAAGCCTTTTAAAAGCCTTTCCCTCTCTTTTTTTTATTATCTAACACATACACATGTTGTCTAATCTTATTACTAGTTTATGTAATTAACCATTTAATTGCATAAGTAGTAATACTCTCATTATTATTATTTGGTGTTATACAACTTATTTAAATAACACTTATAATAATATTATTGAACA